>VUQS01067358.1:0-23194 GCA_015108495.1 Heterochromis multidens | reverse complement strand
GACAAATTGTTTGTCCGAAAACTCTCCAGTCCTTTCTGATGATTTTAGTATCTTTCCAAATCCAGCATTGCACCAAGCAGAGGGGAACAAAGGCAGACCTTACTCACTTACTTGTTATTAATCACTGTAATCATTTCTCATGCTTACAATTGAGTAGAGTACAATCAGTGCTTTCAGGAGAGTTGCACTGTTAACTCCACTGTTAACTTCCCATTTAAGGGAAATATAAGGACTTTTGCCTTCAAACATGTTTGTTTCAAATGCACCATGGCATTAACCATAATGTAACTAACAAACAGTGTGTTATGGACAGGATAATTTTCTTTAACAATGAAAAGACTGCAAAGATCATGAAAATGAGGCCACGCTACCTCCCAGTTTAACACTACATACTGGTGGAAGCAAATTAAGGGTATACATGTGTTTATGTGTATCCTCAGGCTATAAGCAGTGCATCAGCCATCACGGAGAAAAAAATGTCATGTTGTTTTTCAGAATTTGATCATTTTGTTACCAACATTACACCATTTATTTCAGTGAGCACACACAATTCAGAAATGCTGCTATGTGTAAACTAAAGCAAGCGAAGGGCAGCATGTCTGCATGCATCTGTGTGTTTGTTCATGCATGTATGCCCTTGTGTTTGTGTAGTTCACTCTCATGATGTTAATGCAAGTTTGCAAAGATAGTGGGTGGTGTGTGACTTAATATGGCTTTCACATTTGATTACAGTCACATCACACTGCATCTTCAGGGATAATACTATGTCCTCCCTGTGACACATACACTCTCACACATATGCAAACATGCATACACAGATGTACTGTAAGTTCATTAAGCAAATTAGTCAATTGTGTACTCATGCATTAAGACAAAACATAATAAGACCGTTCATGTCAATAAAAAGCAGCTAAATAAAAAAAGTAAGTTAGAAACAAAATACTTAAAGGAGTAAAATGAGAAAAAAGGTTGTGAATCTGTCTTGATTGCAAACATCTGGTAACTGTCTGAAGTCTTTTTCTGACCTTTTATCTTCAGCTTCTCGGTTGATAGTGGAGGGATTCTGGGCATGTACGCAGTGTGGTTTCTGACAGATAGAAGTATCTAATCTTTCTGTGTTTTAGACAACAGAGAAAGTTGTAACTGGCAACTGCTGCAAGAGTTTCAAAGGCTGCTGATGCTGGTCTTTGTCTGTGCGTCTTTGCTATCATGATTTATGAATCAATTAAATATTTTACAGTTTGAATTCTTGTGAAATGCTTATCTTTGTTGATTCAGATTATTTCAGAATCATTTGAAACAAGTGATTGATGGTGTCTTGTTTTTTTTATTTGGCAGCAATATTTTGTGGTGGAGGATTCTTCATTCTTGCTCAATAAAATATTTTTTATTGTAATAACAATAATCAGATAGAATATTAAAGACTCTCAGTGTGAATGAAACAAGTAAATATATACTCTGTCCGGCCACTTCATTAGGTACACGTGTTTAACTATTTATTAACTAAGAACAGGAAACTGAGGCTACAGTATGTCCATCCCCTGTTTTTGACCACAGTGTACCCATCTTCTGATGGTTGCTTCCATAAAGATAACACACGATGTCACAAAGGCCAAATCATCTCAAATTGGTTTCTTGAACATGACAGTGAGTCCATTGTACTCAACTCACTGGCCTCCACAGTCACCAGATCTCAGTCCAATAGAGCACCTCTGGGATGTGGTGTGGAACGGGAGATTTGCATCATGGATGTACAGCTGACAAATCTGCAGCAACTGTGTGATGCTATTGTGTCAATATGGGCAAAAATGTCTAAGGAATGTTTCCAGCACCTTGTTGACACTAAACTATGAAGAATTAAGGCAGTTCTGAAGGCAAAAGTGGATGTATTAAAACATACTGACACCTCCTTATGTTCATACTGTGAAGTCAGCTTAATACGGTAATAATTCCTTGTTTGAGTGCTAACTGCTGGCACATTGTACAGTTTTACCTCTGTTACTCCCACTCACATTTAGAAAATGTTTTTTGTGTATACTAAGTGCTTTTTCTTAAAAGCAGAGTCTTTGGAAACAACAATAAAAGTTTGGTATATCAGGTGCTGAATTAATACTGACTGATGAATAATGCTGTGTCTTCGTTAACCCTGTAACGCCAAGTGTATCATATTAGATACATGAGTTTTTGTGAGTTTTTGAGACCTCTACATCATCAGTGTGATAAGCAATTTATTGCCCAATTTATTTTTACGTTTTCCTTGAAAAATGTAAAAATTAATTGCACAACACATTTTTAAGCAACAAACTGCACAAAAATGCCAGATGTAGCAAATATGATACAAATTAAAACTCATATATGCAAACTGATAAACCTGTCAGAAGGTTCAATAAACAAACCAGTTCCAAAAAAATAGAATTTTTTCGCTATTACTTCATGGTTCAGGCTTTACAGGGTTAAGACACTCCTGGCTGCTCAAATCACCATCTTTGGTGTGTATTTATTGCATAAATTTAGTTTAGTTTTAGCTAGACAATAGGTGTTGCTCTGAAATTTCACTAAGATGGGCTTAATTCATACAGTGTGTTTGAGTGTAAGACTGTGTGTGGTTGATGGCTGTAACGGTCTGTTTGAGCTCACACTTAACAGAACATTAATCAGATAAACCAGTTTGAAGGTGTATGAGAAAAAGAAATGTATGTTTTTGAGTGTGTGTGCTTGTGGAGGTTATGCAAACAGAGATGCACAAGCATATTCACATTCCCCAGTGGCTGTGTGTAATAATAAGCATATGTGCAAACATAATTTTGTTTGTGCACATGCAGATTAAATTTGCATATTGCACATCTCTCTGGCTCCATGCATATCAGATGTGTAGCATCCTTCATGTTCCATCATGTGCAGGGTCAGTTGACCAAAAAGAATCCCATTGTGGGTCATCCTTAGAGCCATAAAGGACACCTGTGACAGAAATTTTGAACTGTCACTGCACTGAATGTGTGCATGCGTGTGCTGTCCTCAGTGGAAAAAATGGAAATTCTGCTTATCTGTAATAACATTTGATATGTATCATTACCCCTGACAGATCACCAAGAACCTGAACGTCAGTGACACTGAGTTAAGTGAAACTTATTATGGTCACGCTGTAAATCAGTTGTTTAAGTTGCACAGCTAGAGTTGACGTAGCACTTGAGGTCAAGAGGTCATTTGTTTACCTGATTTGTGTGTTGGGTTCTAATTTTAAACACAGTGATTACCAAAACCTGACATTGAAACAAGTGTAGATGATTAATAGTGAGAGTTTAAGAGAATAACAGAGGAGTAGAGACAGTAGAGCGTCAGTAAATAATAAACTGGCTGCAGTTCATTACAAAAGTGCTCATTAGGATTTAGAGGACACTTAAGCATACTCATAATCAGGGATGATAATAAAGAACCAGTTCCAGTTGAAAACATGTTCCAAATTGTCCAATCAATTGGAATCATAGGCCTCCAATTGTATGAATTCCTTTTAATGTTGGCATTGTAAAATGATGATGTCAAACTCACGTCAGTAGAGATTCTGCACATCCAACACAAGCCTTTTTCTACTCTCTTTGTACACTGTGTTCAGACACAGGGATTATAAAACACTTTCACTGACAGAATCTGTGTAGTCCTTCTTTTTTGCCACACAAAAAAGTTAATTCAGTAAATGAACTCATAAAGGATATGGACTTTATAAGAAGAATTGGTAATTGCATTTGTGTTAATATAATCTTATCAATATCCATCTACTCATAATGCAAGAAGATTTTTAATGCTCCTAAATACACATGAATGATCGTTTAACATTTTCCCTTTACTTCTAATAAAGATAATCAAATCTTCAAAGTAAACAAATACAATTCCAAGGTTGCCTGGCTCATTGATGCACAATTGTCATGATATAATATATTATAAATGTGTCAGGTAATTTTCGATTGGCAGCCAGTTAATAAATCCAAAAGTAAAAGTAAAATAAATTCAGACTTTTGGGGGAAAATTGTAATTAGTTTTTGATGTGTGTCAGTTAGGATGATTATTTTCTTTGTTGCTTGATTGCCAAGACTTAGGAGAGCAATTTAATAAAAAAAAATTACATATTTTGATTGCGTACAGTTAGAAATGGATCAATGTGAGAGTGTATGGTTGTCTTGGCAGCCTGTCCAGGTTGTACCCTGCTTCTCGCCCTGTGACATCTGGGAGAGGATCCAGCTCCATGTCTCCATGTGTTCGGCTAACCATCTAAGGTCTAAGTCATAATCACTGATGACCTCAACTTTAACCCAAGTTCTCCGAAGTCTTGGCAATTAAGGAACAACGAAAACAAGAAGCACTCCAAGAGCACAAACCTCCACCAAGGCAGCTCACTCTCTGGGCAGTATTTACTTTTAAGGGAATAGTATTGTATTTTGTATATATTCATTCTGGTTTTATTTCTTCTTGCAAAGTGCAGGTTTTTGTTATTTGCCCTGTTGAAACCCATTTTAATATACTTAACATAATTTTGAGTATAATTATTTTTTATTTAAGTGGATATACATGTGAAGCATTAATTTCATTGTTTAGTAAAATTGGTTAAGTAAACAAAAACATAATACTTGAACATTGAACATTGTACATGTATTCAAATTGTTATGTATTTAAACAGTTATAACCTGTTACTATGATGTGCATAACAAATTTATAATAAAATTAATCAACTATACTCAAAAAGTATCCCATGCCAACATGTTTTTGTCAGTCTGAAAACCTATTGTCATTTTAAGTAGCTCTTTGTAGCATTATTATCACTTTGACCTTCAGATCAATCTATTGACCTTGAAGGAAAGGTCAGAGGTCAAATGTGACATTTTAAATCTTTATACAGTACTTTCTATATGTTGACAGTACACACCACACTTGTAAGAATCATAGTTTCTAAGTTATAAGGTTTTTTGTCAATTTTTGATCAATAAATCATGAAGTTGACATGACCCCACTCTACACCCCTACAAAGTTTTATCAGAATTCATTAAAAAATTTTTGGACTATCGTGTTTAGAGACAGAATGACACACACATGCATGCACGCAAGCTACCAAAACCATAACCTTCTTGGCGGAGGTAATAATTATTCTAACTGACACACATCAAAAACTATAATTACATTTTTTCCAAATAAGTCAGTTTAACAATTCTCTAAACATAGGTTTAGAGTGGGGTTATCATCTATGATGACTTGTACCTTAGAGGGTTAAGAAAATGGATGGACTATAGCCATGACCACTATTGAAAAGCTGCTTCACATTTGGTGGATAAAAAAGTCATATATGAAAATGAAAATATTTGTAAATTGCAGTCCTGCTTGTAACTATTTGAATGTGCTTGGTAGCCAGAGAAAGTTCAAACATAATCACAGTGTATTTTGAGCTTCTTTAAAATTAGGTGTATTTTTGTCTCTGCCTTGCTGTGTTCCTTAATATGCATCCTGTTTTATAAGTCCATGTAAGTCCATGATGGCAGTGTTAACACTAGGAACTAACTCACTCACCCTGGCTCCTCTTCCTCTGTAACATAAAGTAATTACATCTCTTTCCACTACACACCAGTCCCTTGAACACACCACGCCCTCATCTCCAGGCTCTAAATGTCAGTCTCATCAGCTCAATTATCCATCGTCTTAAACAACATCCTTACATAACCTATTCTGTTCTCTGATGTCTGAGAGCCTGGAGATGGCAAACTAACTACCTCTGCTGTGCCGCACCCAAATTATTGTTTATGTGTTTTTTCACCTGCAAGCAGGGCCCATTTTAATTGACTGTATTATATTAATTACATACATTTTAGTTATATATTCCACTCTATCCACTGCATCTTGAAGAAGCTTTAAAGGATGTAGTGGAGCCTGTTTACTTTATGTTTGCTTATGTTGCTGTCTCCCTGTCAGTCCAAAGGTCGTAACTGAGTTGAGTAACTGAGTCATTGCTGCGAATACATAATTGGCTTATTTGTGAACTTCCTTAAATAGATCCATCATGGTCCTGTCACTCATCCATTTTCATTCACATTTCCACCCCACTCGTTTTATTTCCATTTCTCCACTGAGCAAAGCATTTTATTTATGGATCAGCATTTATGGAGAAAAGATTCACTTTGATGAGGCAAAGCTTCACTGCAGAAGACTTATGATCTATTTTTGTGCAATAGCACATGGGACTCACGTGCATGGTAATATAACGCCCTTGATGTGTGCCCTTTGTCTCACAGAGAGAGAAAAAGCCGCACATGCATACATAATGGTGGGGGGGACTATTTTGAGATTTCTTTTTTTTTTCTTTTGACTGTGCGATTCATTTGCCTGCTGGTGGAAAATAGATGTGAATCATTCACTATGGCAGTTCTCCAGCATCCATTCACTCTCTTTGTGTGCCATTCTTCTGTCATGATTTACTGTCACTGACGTTATGCCTCCTTTGCTCTCTGTTGTCATCTCCTAATTTTACCCTTTCATTTCTGTCAAATGTTGCCCTTTTTCTCAATACTCCAGCATCAAAACAAACATATCTGTGCCATAGAACAGTCCAGTAATTCCCAGGGAAATTTCTGCTGTAGTGGAGATTAATAACATTTATTCGTTATCGTTTAAAATTGTTAAACTGCATAAGAGTTAAAATAGCTGGCTAAAAGTATGGCTATACAATCAAAACCTAAACATAATGGATCACATTTTGAAAGTAGTCAAATAAACATAATAGCTGCTAAATGAAGAAGAAACTAAAAAAAAAAAGTAGATAATTCATTAAAATAGTAAGCCAATAATTAATGATAAACGTTTGAGACCATTTGCTAACCATGACTGATGAATGGTAAGCTGAATGTAATCAATAAGACTAAATTATAAGCTGGCAGCACTCCAGATCTAGTTTCAGATGAGTTCAAATGAATATACTAGAACATGAGAGGAAGTGTTGATGAGGAGGTCTTTTAAGCCTTCTAACACAGCCTTAGGGCTATGTCAGATAAAAAATGTTGGGAACCTCTCATATAGTCTATAAGATATACTTTGGATAATATTTAACTCTGTACATAATTTGCTAAGCTAACCTCCTGACTGCTCTCAGTTTATCCTCTTTGTGATGTAATTGTCTATGAAAGCCATGTCACTGGGACTGAGCAAGAGATTAGAAACCGAAATCTAGATGAGTCCTGACACAGGAAAGGATCTGGGTAATGGTTTGTCATTACCATTTGTAATGTTTTTAGAACTCCATGTCATCCCCTTTCTGCCACCTTTCAAAATAATTTATATTTCAAAAAAGACACCCATATAAGACATAGGTCACACAAAACTACAGACCAATCGAGGACCTACTTGGCAACTTCCGGTCGCTGTGGAAAGATGTGTATTCCCCAACCGATTGGCGAGTGGTTTCTGGCTGTCACCAGGTGATGTTGGTTGCAAAGAGGGTGCTGCACCAAAAATCTCCGTGTGATTGCTTTGGTCACTGGCAGATTGCCGCAGTGGCTTGTAGTTTAAATGGAAGGTGCCAACTTGACTGCAAACACTCGCTAAGCAGCATCAAAACATTAAAAAGTGCGACCCAAACAGGAAATGGAGAATGTTTGCCTTCAAAGTAAAGGTTGTGCATAATCACTGCAACCAACACATTTCAAAAGGTGTAACGTTTCACAGTTTCACTACCGCTTGGCCAGTAGTTGGCGAGTGTTTGCAAGCTTCCATGCAGACAACAGGCAACCGCGGCAACCTACTAGCGACCAAAGCAATCAAACAGGACATTTTCAGTGCAGCACTGTATACCTCTTTGCGACAAATTTCAATCAAATTCATTTCTATCAAACACTAGCCAATACACATTTTCACATTTTTTCCTAGCGATCAGAGGTTGCTAGGGATACGCAAACTGTCTCTAGGCCTGTGTTGTCATATCTGTGTTGCTGAAGTTTTGTAAGGCGTCAGTCACACGGGCCTAGTGACCGCATGGTGACTTCATGGCAACCTATGGTTACTAGGGAAAAATGTGTATCCCCCAACTGGTTGGCAAGTGGTTGCTGGAGGTTGTTGACAGTTGCTGGGTGAAACTGGTTGCAAAGAGGGTGCTGCACCAAAAATCTTGTGATTGCTTTGTTCGCTAGCAGATTGTTCGCCTATAGTTTGCATGGAAGATGCCAACTTGTCTGCAAAAGTTTGCTAACTAACCACCAATCACTGTATACCTGTCTGCAACCAATTTCACAGAACGACTGACAGCAACCTCCAGTAACTACTCGCCAACCAGTCAGGGAATACATACATTTTTTTCCCAGAAACCGGTGGTTGTCAGATGGTCGCCAACTGGTCTCTAGGCCTGTGCAACTAGGGCCTATAGGCTTAGTTAAGAGTTAGTTAAAATCAATACCAGACTAATGGTTGCATTCGAAATATAAAACCACAGCCAGTTTTGTTTAGCTTAGGATGAAGACAAAAAAAAAAAAGAAATACGCACTTAATGACAGGATTCAGCATAATGCACTTTAGGACAAAGGTTTTGCAATAAATAGCTCACAAAATGTTTTCACAAATCTTTACTTTTGACATGATTAATAAAAGGTTTCATGCCATATGGGAGTAGGAAACCATATAAGAGACAGAAAATATAAATTGAGACTGTCTTTCTCCATATGTGTCTGCCACCCTTTTTTTCTCAGTCGTGGCTTCCAGTTATTCCTAACCTGTTGCCTTTTGTCTGCCGGCTACTGTAGCACGACTTTTAGCCTGAGCATCTTCGACTATGACACTTCACATCCTCTGTAGCATCTTGTTAATGAAACCCGTTAGGTTAAGGAGCTTTAGCTAATCACTGCATTTTTCTAGGTTTTATTCCTCTCTCTGACTTTCTGAATCCCTCTCTCCCCCACTTTCGCTCCGATTCCCTTTACTCAGTTTATTGCCCATTTCAGCTAAATCCACACAGCCCTCTGTGCTATTGTAGATAACACAGCCTTGGCTCGGAGTCTCGGGGATCTGTCACTGCGGCATTACCGAATACAGAACGTGCAACCATGACATGAGCCCTGACACCTACTGTAGGCCTATTTAATGTGGAGTGTGAGGTACAGTCATTTCTTGTGGGGCAAATATATTATACGGGTTGTTAGCTAAATTTGGCTAAAGGCAGATAATAGCTTGGGTTCATTACCGTAGTCAGGCTTTGAGTAGACTTGCGTATATCAACACTGTCCACTCTCATCACTGCTATTTACTCTGCAGAAATGGTGTGTGTTTAAACCTTTTAAGAATAGTAAATAAAAGAAGCAGCAGGCATCATCAACTTTTTCAGCATTTCCTTGACTTAACATCCATGGGGAGTTTGTTTTCAACATAATTTTGTATTATTTATGAGCTGTTGGCATAGTCTTTTGAAGCTTTAATTTTTTTTTACTATTCTCAAATGGTGCATTGTAATGATCAGTCCCCTGAATTTGTATAACTTCGACCTGTTTCTTTTCCTTTTTATTTCTCAGATTCTACTGTCCAGGGTGCTGTGATGAGGTGAGGGATTATCACTGGGGAGGCTGAGTTTCTGAGCAGGCTTGAAGGTGCTGCCAGCTAGACTCTTTAACCTTTATCAGACTGCAGATAGCATCTCAGATAACCTTAAAAGACACAGGGAGGGAAGGAGTGGGATTGAGTGGGAGGGATGAAGAGAGGAGTTTGCAAGAAAAAGGCAAGAAAGAAAGTAGTATACAGTTAGTTGTTTCTTCCAAAGGTGATGAAAAGTTTATTTATAAAGCAACTTTCTAGATAAGACGTCATGAAGTGCTTTACAATAAAGCATAAAGGATTAAATAGGTACCTGGTACAAAGTCAGTGAATAGCCTATAGTGTGTGGTGAGAGCCTCTCTATACAGCGTGTCCATTATGTTGAAATGTTGTTTCCTGTTTTAAACCCTCACACCACTATCTTTATTTTCGCTCGCTCTTGCCCTTTCAGCCTGGCTGTCTATTTGTCTGTCTCGTCTGTCTCTCTCTCTTACTGCCTCATCTGTCTCTGTGTTGGACTGATAAGAAGGTGCCCGCCCTGTCTCGGAGGAGAAACCATGGAAACGTACCAGCCGCATGTTGACATCACAGCATGTTAAATATAACCGCCTCCCGTGCCACACACAACTAGTTGTTTTACCGTTGATCCTCGCCTGGCTATAAATACATGGTTTCCTTCCCATAATTGCAGCTCCAACAGGCTTGTTTGGATGGAGGGAGGAATAGGAAATGCCAGAGAGAAAGAAAGAGTGTGCCGTCTTCTCTCTATCTGTGGTTGTGTGTTTGTCCAATTTGTGTGTGTCTGAGTGTATGTTTATACCCTCATTTGACTCTTTCTCATTACAGCCCAATCAAGGAGATCGGTAGAGATTGCAGAACTCTGACAGAATCCCATTTAGGACAAACAAACTCCAAAATTACCTTAGATAAAACAAAGTCAAGTATATACCTCCTCACTAATATAATTTGTTTTTATGTTATACGCTTGGTTTAATAAATGTATTCAGTGTAAACTCACTCTGGTTCTGTCCTGTAATTTCTTTAAACAAGCTGTATACATGTAGACTTCCTGCTTTGGAAAATGTGCTTAGCTTTCCTGCTACCACTCTAGCTGTTTTTATTTTTCTGGCACTGTCCATAGATTACCCATCAGATGAACAACCTAAAAAACATGAGTAGGATTATTTCTTGCCAGTCTGTCTCGAAGGTAATAACATCCAACAACCAAAGATGACTTCAGAAAATCAGTGCTCTAAGCTGTTTTTAAAAGAGCAGTCAGTGTGGGAGTGGCTTAAACCTGCGTTCTTTTTATTGGCCACCAGGGGGTGATTCTTGTGATTGTAAGGGGGAGGGGGAAAATCAACAGAAAGTAAAGTAAAAAGTACGAATTTTTAAAAATGTAAGAAGAAGTCTAATTGTATAGAAGTCAGAGAAAATAACTTTTTTTTAATTTAACCTTTATTTGACCAGGAAAAAATAAGACTACAATACAAAAAAAATTGTAATAATTTTTTTCACACATATTACAAAATATCTCTTGTAACTGTATGATCTTTTTAACTCTCACAGAATTTTAATCTTAGTAAATACTATGAAGGTTTTGGGTTTTTTTTTTTATTTTGTTTGTTGCCCAGATGTTGCGCACTACTTAAAATTACTTACAATTTAAGTATTTCTTTCCTGTAAAAACTTGAATTATTACCCCTGTGTGCCTTTTGGTTGAAGGTACATGTGATTTTACTACCTACCACCCAAACTGCCATTGGATTTATGCTTCTGTGTTAAATCTACACCGTAGGTATGTTGTAACCACAAACCATTCTGAAACGTTATGCCGTAACTTGTGCTGTAACCTGGGGTCTCTAGAAATGTAAGTACTCATCATGTTGATGCATCTCGTTCAGTACCCTTTCTTCTGCCACCATTTTTTCTAATCGACTGGAAGAGAATGGATCGAATCAAAGAGAGAAACTCCACTGTTTTGCCTGCTAAATTGCAGAGAAGCACACCCTGTAGAGGTATAAGTGTTGGCAACAGTGTTGGCCACTTGCATAGGTTACATCGAAGGCTCTACACAGATTCAACACAGGAGTATAAATCAAACTTGACCTGTAAGTCGAACTATTGTAGGTTTTTGTGTCAAATGAGACTGTCTTGTCAACTATTTAACTACTGTTGATCAAAAATGTGTCAGGCAGTACAGTTGCAATGTGTAAATGCAGTGGGGGGATTTTTTTTTAGCTAAAAGGCTGTAACAACTGATGTGAAGCACATTAAAGCATGAAACAGTAAACCAAAAAGCAACTTAAAGCAACTTTAAAGTGTAGATCCAAGTGCAATGTTTGTCTTGACTCTGTCTTCCTGGCTTTATGTAACTGTCACTGGCGTGCATGGAAGGTGTTTGCGAGCACACAGCATTGCATGTTGTGACTCAGTCTCTTAGCATCCACCTCA
Source organism: Heterochromis multidens (assembly GCA_015108495.1). Lineage (NCBI taxonomy): Eukaryota > Metazoa > Chordata > Actinopteri > Cichliformes > Cichlidae > Heterochromis > Heterochromis multidens. The sequence goes on along the minus strand of VUQS01067358.1, from coordinate 11,197 downwards.
TCTTCACAACCCCGCAGGTCCCCAGAGGCTGGTGCAGGACCGACCAATCAGAGAAACATGCCACAATGACCAAAAGGCCGGTGCTGCGCTGTCGCCAGCTGAGAAGTGGTTTCAGTCTAGGAAATAGACATGTTTGTGTATGTGTGGCTGTGTGTGTGTGTGTGTGTGTGTGTGTGTGTGTGTGTGTTTGTGTGTGTGTGTGCGCGCACTGTATGTGAATTTAATAGTCTCTGAGTATGAAGTGAGAGAGACGCTACCTCAGTAGGCTCTGTGTGTGTAACAGTAAATGTGCCTGTGCATGTGTCATTTTCTATCCCATTGTCTCCTAATGCAGTTTAATCTCATTTAAACCAGGATGATTTATTCTCCCTACCTTGCCACTCACGTGCATACACAAATAGCATTGGCAAATATAATAGTTTGTTTTGTAAAAACTGAGCTCATGATTAGTTACTATGATTACTAATTGACTTTGGAGAGATTATGCATTTGCTGAACTTAAAAAAAAATGACCTCTTTGCACCAGTGGAATTCCTTGAACCTTAAATCAGAGCAGATTGCCCATATGTTTCTCTGTTTTTTTGCCAGCCGGAGTTAATTTCTAGCAATGTTAATCTTATTTTACAAGGTCAGTCGCCCACATGTATATATGACTTGAAGTTCATGTTACCATAAACCCATTTTTTTAAACCACCAAACCTAAAATGCAACTTAGGGAGTAAAGCAGAAGGCACACACATTATACTGCAAACACAGTGTAAAACCAATCGAACCAAAGAAAATGCTATTTTCAGGGAAGTCCAGAGTCCAACACAAATAATACAGTTTAGTTGATTTCATTGGTGTCACCAGAATGGCACAGTGTAACCTCAGATTAAGCACAATTCAGCAAGGAATAAGCAACTCCCACTATTTTTTTTTCTATGCCAAGACCTACCTCCAGAGCAAAGTTTGACACTGAGCTACTGTGCTTCTGCTTCTGCTGAGATTTGGTTCTTGCCACCACCATTTTTAAAAGAAGTAGGAAAAAGATGAATTTGGAGAGAACCAGAAAGGTATGACATGAATGTGGGCCAAACATTCATTTAAAGAAAAAAACATTAATGGCTGATTACCATGAAATATACTGCAATTTAAAAGCAGCAGAACTAAAGTAAATGCGCACCGAAGGAGGCAGCCCACAGTCTGGCAAAATCACATTTGCGGCTTTTATTTAGAATGGAACAACTAGCCCACTTTGTTAAAAAGAGAGCAAAATGTTGTATGGAACTCACACTAAATTAAGGGGCAGGCACTAGGGTTCAACACCTGCTCTACCTCATGAGCCATATCTGTCCACCCAGCCTAATTCATGGATTTTAATTCAATTCAATTCAATTCAATTCAATTCAATTCAATTCAATTCAGTTTCATTTATATATCACCAATTCACAACAAGTCGCCTCAAGGCACTTTATATTGTAGGATAAAGACCGTACAGTATTAGAGCGAAAACCCTAACAATCAGACAGCTCCCTCTGAGCAAGCACTTGGCACCAGTGGGAAGGGAAAACTCCCTTTTAACAGGAAGAAACCTTCAGCAGAGCCCAACTCAGGGAGGGGCAGAGAGCAGAGGGAGACAGGACGAAAGCTAGCTGAATGCTCTGGCTTTAAAAACCCTAAGAACCACAAGTAAGCCAGCAGTCTGACTGAAGGGCTCTATTGGGACAGTATGGTATTATGAGATCTTTAAGATCTGACAGGGCCTTATTATTAAAGACCTTGTGATTAGAAGGATTTTAAATTTAATTCTGGATTTAACAGGCAGCCATTAAAGAGAAGCTAATATGGGAGAAATATGGTATCTCTTTCTAGTCCCTGTCTGTACTCTGCAGCACTGTAACGATCTACACAAACTAGATGAAACAGGTGCTAGGTGTTCTGCCAATGGGAGCCATTGGGTTCAGAAGCTTGCCCAACTCAACTTTGGTCTGAGACGGTTATTAACTTGTGCTTTCATTTCCTATTTTTTTTCACTTTTAATTGTTGTTTGATTTGATTTATGCACAAAACTGCTTGATTAGGTTCAGGAAATGATCATGGTTTGGTTTAAAACTTTCCTTTTCCATGTTGTGAAGCTTTATTTTCTAAGATACCAGAGTGTCGAGTTTATCCCCTAATGGCTCAGTTGTAAAATAGGACAGCAACCTCCTTGTGACTGGGAAAAATCAGTGGTTGCTGGTGATTGTATTGAAGTTTTGTGCATTCAGCAACCGTAGTTGCTGCCAGCAGTTGCGGCAACCAACTGATCGCCCAGAGCTTGAGCTTAAGACACCCTCAACCTCTAGGTAACCATTTTCGATCGCAAAGTGATTGCACTGAAATCACTCTCAGACAGTTTGGCAAAGGTTTACAAATACTTGCTGTCTAATTTATACATGTAGACAGATTGCCAACACATTGCAATCAGTCTGCGTCAGTCTATGCCAATGAGCACAACTTGTTTGCAATGCATCGGTTTGACTTGACTCAGCTGGTTGCCATCTGGTTGCATTCTGGTTACATTCCTATATGAAAGCAAGGTTGGCAAGCGCCTATGTCATTTTGCAGTTACATTGCTATCCTGCAGCAACTGTCACTATTTGTGGAGGAATTTTTATTTCAAATCTACGAGGTTCTGGTTGGACTCTAAATGTAAGTTGTTAATGTGAATTTCTGTTTATTTAGACAGCAACATATTTGCAATTTTTGGTGATTTATCACAGTTAATCACCTTATCACACACAGATTGCATCTAATTGCCAACTTGACCCATTCAGTCACAAACTGATAGCAGACTAACTCTGCCATATTGTCTTGATGTACCAAATTTTTTTTTAATTTTTTGAATAGCAATTGGCAGCGAGTGGTCACAGACCTGGGTCCTGCCTTTAAAGCAGCAATTTCAGAGGCAACAAGATCAGAGGTTCATTGCACATGGTCGCAGTAATTTTGGCCGTACCGCAGTTGTCATGGTTACGGATTTTGGTGGACCCAAGGAGCAGACTTATACAACTGACTGTGAAGAAAAGGTGTTTATTTACAAGAGTGACTAGTATGTTGACACGGAATCAGACCAGACATAAAAGCGCGGCTGGCAATCAGGGAGAGTTTGAGGTCTGGGGAGCTAGTGGCTGGAGGAGGTTAGTCAGAGGGCTGGCTGGGGATCCAAGGTTGGAGTACGGGAGAGTGGGCAGGCAGGTTAGTGTCTGAGAACTGCTGAAGACAGATGATGGGGCTGAAGGACTGGGAACCTTGGCTGTGAGCTGGGAAATCCACAAGGTGAGGCTGGAGATGTTAACAGGTGAGTGACTGAGATTGCTGGTGTGGAGCGGAATCCTTAGTCACAATGCTGGTAGAAAAACGAGAGTCGAGGATTACTTTTCAGGTAAGTACAGGAGACAAAAACAACGAGTGTGATGGGACAATCTGGCAGAGAACCACAGCCACAGCCAAGCCTAAATACATGGCACTCAGATGAGTGGATGAGTGGCCAGGTGTATGATGAAGGCACACCTGGCCAGTCATCCACCTGAAAAAGAGAAAACAAAAACACAACCACCCCAGCCAGCCTACACCCTGACAGTGGTCTCCAGCCATTGTTTTCCCAAATGTGACTCTAGCATTAAGGTGAGGACTGCACATTTTACATGTACCTTTTCACATGTCCACATCACTTTGCACTATTTTAGTCATCAGGCTTCAATCTATATATTCATGGCAAGTCAGTCAGTTGTTATTAAAATACTATGGAGAAGTTGCCAGTGGTTTGGCAAAATCCTTTACCACCAATAGCAATACTAAAAAGAACTCTAAAAATTGCCACATTGTCATGCCATTATTATTTATCAGCTATTAAACATTGTAATACCTCCTTTTGATATACTGAGATGAACCTTTTCATATAAAGCTTATAGACATGGCATCCAGCCATCCTAAAAGGTCACAGTGCCAATTCCAGGAAACAGTGATTTACAGGGTCCATGTGAGCAGACAGTGACAAAGCTTGGTCTTTTGTCCCTGCGTGCTCCTTTGTGTTCTTTCTTTTATCGACAACGTCTTAAAAAAAAAAGCAAATATTCAACAGGTATCTGGGTATTAGATTGTGCTTTATAGAAAAATCCTGCCTCACAACAGAATCTAGAAGGCTGGCACCTAAACTTAGATTGCACTTCGTACCTCATAAAATCATTAACAGGACTATCATGCTTTCGATTGATTTCTGCTGACCTTGTTTTTCACTTCCTAAACACTGAAGTGTGAGGGTCTACACATCCTCAAGGCTCACCATTGCGACACTGAGAGATAAGGCACTTTAGATTCTTAATGTAGGTCAGAAAAGGAGTGTAAGGGGCAAGGGTTTATCTCCTGTTAAACCTTTGCCCCTGGAATCCCTGTCTACTGAATATATACCCCCGTTACATATACTTTACCTCTGATTGGGTTTACGAGACTTTAAGAAGAAATTGGGCGGTGCTTTTTTTAACAACCTTGATCCGCTTGAGTAAGGAATTAAGCAAAAGGAGACGGATGTTAGCCCCTCTGTTGTAGGAATGCACACATTCAATTACTTTTTCTAAACATGAGGCATCATTAGATTTCAGGTCTCATTAAGGAAACGCACCACATCCTTGTGGTCGCTGGTAATCTTATGATTTGATTCAGAATTTATTCTTAAATCAAAATGATTCTCAATTCAATTAAAGGTAGAAAGGCATCTATGTTTAGCTCTTACATCAGTGAGCTGTTTACCAAACCATTAATTCTCTTTTGTTGTTTTCCCAATAAGTGGCAAATATAACCCGGGTAATAATAACCCGGGTGTGATGATGGTCACTGTGTGACCAGTAGAAGAAGCACAAAAAGCTGTGTTGCATTAATCTGTCATAAAAGGTTGTTTTAAAAGTGTCTGTGTAGGTTCTCAGTCATCCAGGTCATGGTAGTCTTAAGAGCTTGAAACGAAGGCAACTGAACAACTTAAAGAAGTCCAGTCGCCTTCGTTTCAAGTTCTTAAGATTTTTTTAAAAGTAGTTATTAAAAAAGTTACCTCCAGTAAGCATTTAAATTATGATCTGTGGAGTAAACATTTTCTACAACAGCACTACTACCAGGGACGATCGTCTTTATTTAAAATGAGTAAGACGATATAGAGTAATTTTCTTTACCACACTTGCTGAAGCTTTGTAATGCCTCAGTCACATAGACCAGTTGGAGACCGGTTGGCAACTAGGGGTGGGCAATATAGCCTCAAAATTATGTTAATGATATTTCAAGGATAATAATATTGATGATGATATAGGAAAAAAAATATATTGATCATAGCTCGCAGGCAGCAGCATTTGGTAGTGCAAACAAAATGAAGTGCATTTTCCATCCTTCTTTTCCAATGAGCTGCTTTCATTGACAACTGTCTACTGAATTTGAAGTGTGAATTTATTGCTTACAAGGTTTCAGCACCAGCAGCATTATAGTGCAATAGTAGTGACACAGCAAGCCAAATGTAGAACAAAAATAGCCTAGGTAGTGTTTTCCTGGGAATTTTAAACAGTTGGTGTAACAATAACAATAACTAAAATAACTTAACTTTGTAACTCTTCAGTAGCCTGCACAATATTGTCAACTAATAAAGTTGAAACTGAAAAATATTTTCTACCTGGGCTGCATTAACCAGTTGCTTAAAGTCCTCCTTTACCACCATGTAACCACATCAGTGGTTTGTGCTTCCTGTCATATCGAGTGGAACTAGCGAGTGCTCCAGCGATGCTCAGTTGTTTACTTTAGCAGGAACAGTTTTCTTGCATATTTTGCAAGTATTGTGCCTGCTTGTGTTGGAGGTTGTTGAATTAGCTCCTTTTTTAGGTACTAAATCATCATACAAGGCTGACACGCTGCTCGCCTACATGTCTCGTTGTGCACACTAGGGAACATAAACGCATGGCATCACTCTTTCATTGATATTACGATATCACACTTTTACATCATGTAAAAATTCATATGGGTATTATCACGGATGATATGATATGACAAACCCTTATTACCAATCTCTGGTTGCTAGGGAAAAATGTTTATTCCCTTACCAGTTCCTGGAGGTTGCTGGCTGTCTCCAGGTGAAATCATTGGCTAAGAGGGTGCTGCACCAAAAACCTCCTTGTGATTGCTTTGTTCGCTACCAGATTGCTGCGGTCACACGTAGTTTGTATGGAAGATGCTGACTTGTCGCTAACTGACCGCTTAAAAGTTAAAAAAGTGTGACACAAATCAGAAATAGAGAATGTTAAAGTCAAAGTTGTACCTTATCCTGAAGCCTTTTCAAAGTTTCACTACCACTTAGCAAGTAGTTGGCAAGTCTTTGCAGACAAGTTGGCATCTTATATACAAACTACAAGCAACTGCGTCAGTCTGCTAGTGACCAAATCGCAAGGAGGTTTTCAGAGCACTGTATACCATCTTTGCCACCAATTTCATCAGCAACTACCAGCAACACCTTGTCAACCATTTTGGGAATACACATTTTTCTTTAGCAACCGGTGGTTGCTAGGCAGTCACCAATTGGTCTCTAGGCCTATGTGACTGGGGCCTAAAGTGCAAAGTGTGCACTGGTCAGCCACTCTCATTTTCTTGTGTTAGAGTTCGGTGCTCATGTCTGTTAATATTGATCTCTTGTTGATGGGGTACAAATTTTTCACAAAATACTTCAATCCACATACTTCAATCCACAGTTTGGTCGAACACATTCATAGAATTCATATTCAATTTCAATTTCAATTCAATTTATTTTATTTATATAGCGCCAAATCACAACAAAAGTCGCCTCAAGGCGCTTTATATCGTAAGGTAGAAACCCTACAATAATACAGGTCTAGAATTCATTCATAGAACTCTTTGTACTAAAAACTTATTTCTTAAAGAAATTTCTTAAAGAAATTATTCAAAAACTAACTTTAGCTGCCTCTGAATGTAATCAAACGGGCCCTGTATACAGCAGTCTGTGCACATTATATGCAGCAGGCCTATGCAATCTGCTGTTGTGGGCTGTGAATTGGATAGGGGAATTGCCTTCTGGGGACTCGCCTATACTATCTAAATGATTCTGTTTATATTATATGTTCCTTATGATCACATGAATAAATATATGGCATGCTTACGTTTGTGTGCATTGTATATATTATTTCTCTGTGCTTTTTTTGTGTTCCTGTATGTAGATATTTATAGTGTCTCAGATTTGCATATTTATGCATTTTGGCAAGCTTCCATTTAGCAGCACCACACAGAAATGTATTTACACAATACTGGAAAAGCTAAAGCGTGTCTGTATCTGTAGGTGTTGAGCTGTGTTAAAGGAACCGTGACCTCCACAGTCATTCACACCTCTGGCCACTTGCACCCCAAAGATTTCTTCTTTCCATTTACTGCCATCTTCTTTGAAGTATTAACATGAGACCTGCTGAACTTCTGCAACCTAACTGTTATTTCTTTACTGAGGAGCAACATTGCTCACAGTGTGACCCAGTTTGAGCTTCTGTCCTCCTCTTGCATGACTTCAAAAATGCAGGCCGGTGGTTATTAAGAGTTTAGGACTACTGAGGACTAGGGGTGGGAGGGTTGAGCTTGTGCTGGATTTGTGAGATGAAGCGGATGAAGAGGCATTTATTTTAACCCATATAACATATCTTAGAAGAATGTGGATCATTTTAACCACTAATGGCAGTATCATACTTTTTTTTACCATAATTCCCAAGGATCCTTTTTTTGTTGTTGTTTTTTTAAGTTTTCATAATTGCATGTAGCACAAGCTGTGTTTTGGCAAGGTGGCAGTTTTATAAGAAACACACGAGGCTTGTAGATTTGAGGAAAGTAGGTGCAACTTTTGGGTATACCAATTGTTAATGAGTAAAAAATACTTATATTTATGTGCATACGTATGTGTGCATGCACATAAAAGATGGATGATATGTGACAGCTGCATACTTTCCTTGAGGCTAACAAAGTCATTCGAATGGAGTGTTAATACAACCCTCTTCCCTTTTCTAACTCTTCGTATACACGTTGTAGAAAGACATATAAAAAGTCCCAACATAAACACCTACATATATTTCCATGAATACATTTTACTTCTTTTTGGTGGCCAGAAAGTAAAGTGGGGAAAAATATGGATGTAGTACATTACAGAGCCAACCAAGTACTATAATTGATAGTTCAACAGTTTGGTTGTTTACCCTGCTATCACATCTATTTATCAACATACTCGTAGTGAAGAATGGAATCTATCTGTATGCATACGTGGCTAAAACGGGGGAAGTAACAAGTCGGAGGTTTTGGCTGCACCCACAAGGTGAAAGTGTTACACAACTTGGCCATGTGATTCCTTTCTTTTTACAGCAGTGTTGGGGTCACCCACACAAGTTCAAAATATCCACTGGCTGGTGAATGATGGTATGAGAGGAATGAGATATGAGAGGCTGGTGGAGTTACAACTAAAGGACATTTATTGCTAGGGCTTCCCCTCAGGTCACCCTTCCAACCAGCCATACATGCACTGTAATTTCTCCCCTCTTACCTTATTACCTTCTTTTCTTCCCCTTTAAGGTTTTTCCATCACATGGTCATTAGGTGGGCTTCACCACTTTTACATCGGGTTTTTCCCCAGCTCATAATGACCAAAAGTAAAACAGGGATTTCTGGGATGTTTTCCTCACGTAGGGAGAGTCAAATTGATGTTGATATTTATAAACTCCAGCAGCATAAACCTGCTCATGAGGTGTTCATTCAGATTTTTTAAAACCTAATATGATGTGCTATTTATTTTTTAAAGGAGGTTTTTTAGCCTCCTTTAAAAAATAACCATTACTCTGAGCATTGGTGGCAAGTGGCGAGCTATTAGCAGTGCAGACCTGTTAGCAAGTGCATTTATCTTTAAGTTTAGTGGAGAACATTTCTAAAATTGAAAGTTAACACTGAGCAGTGATAGTGTCCAACAGCAAAAGAGTGAAATCTCACATAGTGACTTTGTGGTTAATTTTCCAGAAGAAAAATCTCTTGTATTTTTCTTCTGGGAAAAGGTGAGAATGGCCTTCGTTTTGGATTGTAGATAATTGAAAATGTGCAGCTGAAAACCATCGCTGGCTAAATTACATAATGACTTTTGCTCAATTGCAAAGGACATGTTTATATTTTCCACTCAGCGACAGTGGAGGGCAGAAATGCCATGCGCTCTTTCTCTCACTGAAGGGATTTTCTTTGTGGTTGCTGCAGCTGCTACTTTTCTGACTGACTGACCCCTCTCCTCTTTACACCCCTCCACATCCCCAAGGTCACAAGATTCTCTTAAGATCCGACCTTTGACCTCCAACAACCTGTCATATCGGGTTGCTATGGAGACACATGTCCTCAGGACCAATGTGGCATCTTGGCGGTTTATTTTTAACTACCCGGCTGCAGCCAGCTTACTGGGCTGAAATGGGGGCTAAAGTCAAGCTGTTGGGGGAGGTTCTGGGGACATTTAGGGGCTTCCAGAGTGGGGCTTCCCAGCTGTAGTGATATTATGCCAAGGGTGTCCTAGCAGGAATGTGAGTCATCCATCCACAAGAGCCGTTAATACAACATTATGTCAGCCAACATTAGATACTACTGGAACCTGGAAAGTCCTTCACTAAGTAGGCCGAACAACTGGAGATGGGGGATTTCAGATAGCTAAAAATGCTGCCAGTGCCCAGTTGGTTTAGCTTGTGGATGTGGTTCCATTTCCTTTTATGAAGCAGGTGTTAATGTTAAGGCTACAGTGTCACCGGATCAGTCTGCTGCAGGACTGCAGGGGTAAAACCTGAATTTGTGTTGAGGACTGTGTGTATATATTTGTCTTCTTGTTTGTGAGTGCCTGTTTGCAGAAGTTTATGTGTTATTTTCATTGAATGCTCTTAGTTCCGAGTAAGTAAATAGTTTCCATGCATCACGGCTTTCCAGAATACACACTTTTTGGAAACCCATGTGACAACATTAGCCCAGATAATATTCTCCAGCGTGTTAGTCTCACATTTTTAATATGCTTAGTGTGAGAAAGTGCCTGTCCCAGTGGAAACGCAGAGCTTTTTGTTTATCAGTTCCTATCTCTTGTGGCCAAGACTGAAAGAGGAAGTGAAACATTGCTATCTTGTCGTTGATGTGTTTGTGTCCTCGGCAGCTGTTGTGTACATGATTCGTCAACACCTGCGTTCATGACATTTATTTCAAGTCATGTTTGTATAGTTATACTACTAGTTGATCAAGTAGTATTTGGAATTATTTTGGTCAACAATTGGTTGTGTCTTGATAAGATGCCAAACAAGTCTGGTTTTCCATGCAGAAAGTGGGAAGAAGTAAAGCATTTGAGGATAAATAACAGCATATCTCTATGACTCGGTACTAAATGGTTTTGTAAGGAGGATACTTGCACATATAATTAAAACCAAAATGGAAAATGATAATAACATTTTACTTCAGTATTAATTTATATGCAGCTTGACAAGCAAATTCTAAAATTTTAAATGCCAAATGCAAAACAGAGGGAGGACATAGGTAAATTCAAAAATCACAATATTTTCATGTCCAAGTAAATAATTTTCCATTTCCTTATATATGCTTTTCATTTTCCTTTGCACACCTCAGTTTAACCTTTGCCTTTAAGGTTTCAGTTCAAGTGTTAAAGTTTAGCTTTTTCCATTTTCCACTTCTGGTTTTTGCATTTTCATGTTGCCATTTCAGCATTTTAGTTTGGCATTTTAGAACTGACTGTCTGAAATCCAAAATATTTACAAGGTGCAACATAGAATTCATCCATCCATCCATTTTCTTCCGCTTATCCGGGGCCGGGTCGCGGGGGCAGCAGCCCAAGCAGAGAAACCCAGACCTCCCTCACCCCAGCCACCTCCTCTAGCTTATCCGGGGGAACACCGAGGCGTTCCCAGGCCAGCCGCGAGATATAATCTCTCCAGCGTGTCCTGGGCCTGCCCCGGGGCCTCCTCCCGGTGGGACATGCCCGGAAAACCTCCCCCAGAAGGCGTCCAGGAGGCATCCTCATCAGATGCCCGAACCATCTCAACTGGCTCCTTTCGATGTGGAGGAGTAGCGGCTCTACTCTGAGCCCCTCCCGGATGGCTGAGCTCCTCACCCTATCTCTAAGGGAGAGGCCAGCCACCCGTCGGAG
>VUQS01067354.1:0-14660 GCA_015108495.1 Heterochromis multidens | reverse complement strand
ATGAAAATTTAAATTTTTTAAAAGTATTTCCCAAGTGCTGTTAAACAGAGCAAGGAATTTTTAACACAGCTTTTCCAAACATCCTAGTTTTATTTTGGATTCTTACATTATTTTACTTTGCACAAAGAAAAAAAATTATTTCACAAAAAGCAAAATTACCAGGGTCAGAATTATTAGCTCCCCTGATGCTAATAGTCAGTTGTGAATCCTTTTTTCTGGATAACAGCCTGCAGTCATTTGTTGTAGTTTTCAACAAGTCTGACATACGTCTCTTGAGCAATCCCAGCCCATTCTTCTTTGGCGAATCTCCCAAGCTCCTCCAGGTTTGATGATCTTCTGGCATGACATAGTCTTCAGTTCACTCCACAGATTTTCAATGGGATTCAAGTCAGGGCTTTATGCAGGCCAGTCAATAATGTTCACTTTGGTCTTCTGGAGGTAGTTCTTCACCAGGAGCGACGTATGTTTTGGGTTGATGTGTTGGAAGACAAAGTGACGACCCAGATCCAGTTTTCTTGCTGACTCCTTGAGGTTTTCTTTTAAAATCTTCACATATCCTTCTGTCTTCATGATTCCTTCCACCTTGATGAGATTCCCGGTTCCAGACGCATTGAAGCAGCCCCAAAGCATAATACTCCCCCCACTGTGTTTCACTGTGGGGACAGTGTTCTTTGGGTTGTCTGTCTCTCCCTTCTTTCTCCAAACATAAGCAGTATCTCTGTGGCCAAAGACCTCTAGTTTCATCTCATCTCACCAAAGAACATGCTACCAGTATGCATAATCTTTCTTCAGGTGTTCCTCAGCATACTTCAGTCTGGCTTGAAGGTGTCTCTTCTGCAGAAGTGGAGTTTTTCTTGGTCTGCAACCTCACAGTTCATTCCTGTGCAGGGGTCTAGTGATTGACTTCTTTGAGACTACAATTCCAGACTTGGCTTAGTCATTCACTAGTGTCTTGGCAGCTGCTCTGGGGTCTTTAGACACATCTCTTTGAAACTTTGAAATCTCTGCTTCCTACCTTTACCAGGCTTGTTCTATACTGTATGGCTCTCTTGGAATTTCTTGATGATACTTCTCACTTCAATTCTTGACACTTGGAAACGCTGTGATAACTTTGTATATCCATCTCCTGCTTTGTGAACATCAACAGTTATCTTTCTCAATTCTAAACTGATTTCTTTTGTTGTTGGCATGATGGTTTCTTGGGTGGCAGCTCCAGCTCTTGCTGAAGTTTTTATATTGTCTGTAAATTTGAAGATAACTAGATTTTACAACTTTTGAGCATTACAAAGTTAAAGCACATCATTGCACAGCAGTGGTTTGTGCTATGGCTCAATAAAAAGATCGGTTTTTCAGGGGGCTAATAATATTGACCCAGGTAAGTTTTGTTTTTCTGAAATAATTCTGTTGTGTGCAAATAGAAATAATGTATCCTTTCTACAGAAAACAAGTATATTTAGAAATGCTATGTTGAAAATCCCTTGCTCTGTTGAAAAAGCACTTTGGAAAATTTTGACAAAAATTTTAATTTCATAGGGGGGTTAATAATTTTGTTCTCATCTGTACCTACCTGCTCACTCTCCAGTGGCCTCCACTACTTCAGCCATGGACCTCCTCTTAACCTACACTTCTGGATTATTCCTCTGTGCTGTTAATAAACCTTTTTTACTCCATCTGAGTATTGCTTCCTGTATTAGTCATCCCGTTCCTGGCTCAACTTTAAAAGATGCAAATTCAAACAAGAGAACCAGTCAAAATCAGTCAAATATTAAGCACATGCTATTAAATGAATGGAGCCCATCTAGAAGTAGATGGAGATTCCTGTTAGCCATTTTACACTTGGTGTTGTACTTAATTTTTAGAAATATGCCAAAAGATAGTATTCCTGCATTGTGAAAAGATGCAATGCAAATGTGTCAGTGTTATATTCTACATATATACATTTTACTAAAAGATTCTGCAACAATTTAAGGGTAAGCTACTCCCCCATATTGCTTAGCAAAACTAAAGACCTGAATGGTGACGAAGACGCTAGAGTGACCTCATGTTTCAGTCATTTAGACTGAATATTCTCTGCACTGAAGACCTTACTCATCCATCATACTCAGAAAAAAAACATTTTGTGTTTTTTGACTTGTGGCTCAGTATGAATTATTCAATGAGCTATTCATTATCTTGACTGGACCTGCACGTAGAGGACGAGTCCCATCTACGACTCAGCCACTTCTATCTCTGAGGACTTGGGAAAGCTCTCAAAATAATTGAATTGTGGCTTTAGAGGGTCTGGCTTTCCATCTCACTCTACTGCAAAGACAACTGCACTCATCTCCCATGACTGATTTTAGACACAGGTTGTGTCAGTTTACTGAAAACCTTATCAAGGCCACACAGGGCACAAGCCACATAAAGGCCCATTCCCACTGAACATGTCATTTATGAAGTTAAATTGGAAAATTCTAAACTACTGCAGCCAGTGTGACTTTCCATTAGATTCACATAATGTGTAAGGTCAGAACATGAAAATCTGGGATTCATGACATCGAATTTCAGCTTTCCTTTAAGTAGCATCACTTATGGCATGGTGTCAGTGGCTCTGCGCTGAATCACACAGATGATATGGTGGAGCAGCTAGCAGCTGCTGGTTTATTAATATAAAATATGAGGACATTTGGAAAAACGACTTGCCTGCTGAACACTCTTCTCAACTCATTTCAGTCCCTAGACACCAGTAATTGTACTCTATTGGTATTGTGTCTTTTGTGCAATTTCTCAACCTGCTTCTTTTCACATTTAGAATAGAATAGAATAATCTTTGTTGTTATACAAGTACAATGAAATTTAGACTGGCATCTCTCTTATACCCATCAGAAAAGAACAAATAGAAAAACAAAACAAAAAAAAGACAATAAATAGGTAGATAATAAATAGATTATTATACCTGAGGGAGCAATTATATAGAGTGTAATAATAGTACGGAAAGTTATTATCAGTGCAAGTTATTTAGTATCTGGGGGGTTGGATGGAGGTGGGGGGTGCTGGAGGCCACAGCTTGGTCGAAAAAGCTGTTCCAAAGTCTGGTTGTGCGGGATTGTATTACTCTGTATCTTTTGCCTAATGGCAAAAGTTCAAATAGAGGGTGACTGGGGTGTGAAGTGTCTGAAGTGATGCTGCTGGCCTTCTTCCTCAGACGGTTGGTGTAGACATCATCTAGTTGTGGGAGCGCCAAACCTACCACACACTGTGCAGTCTTCACCACACAGTGTAGGTCCTTCTGCTCAGGAAGCTTCTGTACCACACCGTGATGCCGTTTGTGAGGATGGTCTTAATGGTGGTTCTGTAGAAATTCAGCAGCAGTTTCTGGGGGAGCTGTGCTGATTTCAACTTCCTTAGAAAGAACAGTCTTTGTTGGGCTTTTTTTTGACCAGGCTTGAGGTGTTGAAGGTCCACTCCTTTTAACTGTATGCTTTTATCTCTTTAGGTTATGAAGTCAAAAGGCAGCGGAAGTCTCTGTGTGACACCTTCGACACAAAGAAAGATGACAAAGACATCAGGAGTGGGCAGGCATCAAAAGAAATACAGACAAAAATATATTGTCATTTTTTGACCACTACACTGAGAAAGCAGAGTGCTAAGACTGCAAAGAAAGTCTACTGACCCTTTAATGAGTTATCTGGAGTGAAAGGAAGCAAAGACGAAGGAAACAGCCACAAAACATGAAGTAAAGGAAAATGAAGTGGAGGGGAAAAAAAGCTAATGCAAGAACAAAATGTATCATCTTAAAAGGAAATATCTTTGTAAATTTTCTGACAGCTTTTACTTTCAGTTTTGAGAGGTAAAGAACTCATTTAAGAATTACATTTTTTTTAAGTGTGTTTGCTGGTGGACTGTCAAATGTGGAATAGGAGGTGAAGTTTGTTGTTGATCTTGTAAGTTATTCCTCTTTGAACCACATATCTCTAGAAATTTTACTTTTCTCAAGGTCAGAGAAACAGTTGTTTTTAATGTCAGTACATTTACCAGCTAACCCAAAAGAGATATTAAAAACGGTCAATATTCAGCTTAAGAAATTGGTTGTAACATTTGAATTCCTGAACCTAATTGTGATACTCTCCCTGCCCAGTTTTTAAAATAAGTAAATTACAGAAGTGGTGCTCACTCTTGTTTTCACATGAGCTCTGCGAGCCTGAATTTTTCTAGAAATCACTTTGAGGCTCATGTTAGAATGCAAATATAGCACAAAACAGATTGGACATTGAAGAGTCTTCAGCATGTCAGCTGCCAAACAAAGTCTGAATTAGCCAGACTACTACCTATTCTTACATGGAATCAAAAATCCCACCTTGCAAGCATTTTTCCTGTGTGCTAGGCATGAGAAAGGACAGCTTTGGACAATGCTCGCAGAATCAGCTTGGGACAATTTGTAGAGTTAATGAGTAAAAAAATAACTGACTATGTCAGTTTCATTGCACGGCAAACAGATCAGAGTGTTTATAGTGATGGCTGCGTTTATACAGTTTGAACACTGAGTAATGTTTAATCTCTTGTTGTGATTCTGCGTGTGATGTTTAGTCTGAGATATACACGGGACAAAGAACATTCACCCATCTTGAACTAAGGAGTATGACCGTGTCACCCCTGTACTTTTAGTAGCAGTGTATTTTTTTTAAAGCCTTTCTTCCAGCTCCATTGCTGTCCTTCTTGTGCCATATCAGTCACTATGTAGCTTGATATCCTCAGGCAGTTGTTGAAAACAAAGGGAGACAAGAGTGTTTGTGGTCAGGGTTTCAAGACTTTGGTTGACTGCCTTGGGAAATCATGCAGGCCAATTCAGTCCAAACGTTACCTTATAGCCAATCCTGACTGATTTTCCTTCTAAATCACACTTTCAGACATGCAGTTGTTTAGAACAAATTGGAGTCTATTAGATAGATGTGATTCAAACCACAGCAGCACAGTACCTTTAATACCTACGACATGCTCTAATCTCTGTAATAGAAAATTATGATCAACAGTATCAAACGCTGCATTGAGGTCTAGTAGGACAAGCACAGAGATGAGTCCACTCTCACAGGCCATAAGAAGATCATTTGTAACCTTCACTAATGCTGTTTCTGTACTGTGATGAGTTCTGAAACCTGACTGAAACTCTTCAAATAAACCATTCCTCCGCAGATGATCAGTTAGCTGTTTTACAACTTCTCTTTCAAGAATTTCTTATATAAAAAGGAAGGTTGGAGATTGGCCTATAATTAGCTAAGACAGCTGGGTCAAGTGATGGCTTTTTAAGTAATGGTTTAATTACTGCCACCTTAAAGGCCTGTGGTACGTAGCCCATTATTAGAGATAGATTGATCATAAAATTGAAGCATCAATAAATACTCAAGACCTATTTGAGACCTTTCACTTATGTAGTTGTTTCCATTGAGAATAAGCCACAAATCCCCCAAAAAATCTCATCTTTGCTGTAATGTACTCCACATTTGTCACTTCAAAGACAGGACCCAGTTAGTTCTCATGTAAAAAAAAATTGGATGCTCAGTGGCCATTTACTTTTGACAGCATTCAAAAAGCTGATTATGTAGATCACCACTATTTAAAAAAAACAAAAAAACAGTGCTTTGATTCAAAACATATGCTCACGTGCTTCATCAAACATATAAAAAAGCCATGGCAGAGTGGAAGAGTTTTATCGAGAAGTAAAACTGTTCAGGCTAGGGGTACCTGACTTTCATGTCTGTGTTGGACATTTTTGGCCTGACATATAAAATTTGTAATACAGACATTTACATTTCAATTCTTCATTTTTTGTTTATCTAATACAATGTAATTTTTCTTCTATCAAAACATCTTCTGTGCCTCAAATTGGCTAGTTTTGACTTTATTTGAGTTAAAGTATTTGGAATGTTTCAACACTTGTTTTAAGATATTTCTCATTTGTCTAAAGTCTAGATATTTTTTCCTATTTCAAGAAATCTTACCAAGTATAATTATCTTACTGTAGTGGCAAATTATTTCACTTGATTATAGTCTCAATCTTCTCAAATTAAGTGTTTTTTTTCCTTATATTTAGTCAATTTTTGCAGTGTGTACACAAAAATCTATGTGAGCTCACCATAGAAATTATTGTGACATATCTAAGGGATTCTTTTTTCCACACTGTACCACTATAGCCAGTCTTAGGGGTCTCCCACCTGCTGAATCCCACTTTAAACCCTGACTGTACTCATTTTGCTGTTTTTGTGTGTAGGCAAAGTCACCCATCTACAATGTAGGCAACAGCAAATAGAGCTAGTTTTTATTCCCTCTGTTTTCTCTCTGCTTGTGTTCAATGCACCAGATGTTCAAGGTGAGTACATTCACAAAAAAATGAATTAAGTTGAAATAAAGTACATATGCCCTTAATATTTTATTGTTATAATATTAATGAGGTTCGGTTAGATTTGCACAAAATAGCTGGTAGAAATGTCCTGAAAGAGCTCATTTTTAGTTTTATACTTTAGTACTTTTCAGAGCCTGTACTTTTTTTACTTAAAAGTTGAATCAGTACTTTTGAATACAAGTTTGTTTGCTCCCCCAAATATGAATCTTTTACTGCTTGGGAAGATACCCTCTTCACAAAAGGAGAAAAAAAAAGCACATAGTAGATACCCTGAGACCCAATAATTAACCCTAGGAAGTTCATTCATGTAGATGGTACCTGTAGTGACAGAAATTGACTGTTCCTGTACCCGTATCTCTAGTGAGTATACCAGTAGTGGGGTTGAGGTCGATTAAAGAATAACACCTTTTTGAAAAACTGAAATTGCTGGACATTTGAAGTACAAAGTACACCAATACTCTGTATCTGCCAATCTTGCCTAATCCTTTTACACCATCTCTCATCTCAAGTTTAAAAAAGAAAAAAAGAACCCAAGTACCACAAGCATAATGGTGGCATTATGCGAATCAATGTGATTCTTGCAAGGAACTGCATTTCAGGCAAGGGACATGTAGACAAAGCCTGACATTGCCACTATGAGAGCGAGACACTGAACAGAATAAGACAGAGTGCAGTGATAGTTTGATTTCATTTTTGTGTCCTGACATATCACTGTGGCTGTGTTATTGCTGAATAAACTGAAACATCAGTGTGGTATATGCATCGGTCTGTCAGACAAAATGAAAAATCTTTGACTCAAATTGGTTTTGCACTGATGAAGGTCATTTCATTGGAAAAGAGCAGACCATCTCAAAATAAGGATTGATTCACATCGTTTCGCTGCTCATTTTTTTTTTGCTTCAGTTTGGTTTGCTCCTCTTTCACAACCACCAAGGCAATTGCAAAATGCTTTATTGAACAGAACCCCCAGATAATTTGACAGCCATTCCACGTTTGGATGGCAGTGTGTTTAGAGGCTTACAAAGTCTGCGTCTTTAAACCTGTAACTCTAAAGCAATGGTTTGTTTGTCTGCTTGTGCACATGTAAAATCTGTGCACTGTGCATGTGAGTGTGCGTGTACATGCGTGAGCATGTGCACGTGTCCCCAGAGCAGGTCCTTTTACTTGTTCATTTGTCCTGCCCCGCTATGTGGCCCTAAATCACTAGATCAGTGACTGTTTAAAGAAGTGTATTATTTAATTCATTTATTTTAGTCATTATTAAAGACCAAAAGCTGCTAACAGTGTTTTCCTTGTTATGTTTTTTTTAATTCATTGTGGATCTAAAAAATACTTAAAGATGATAGTGTGATCACAGCATCAGCCCAGCTGCGGGCATGTGTGTCTGTTTAAATTTAATTGTTTAATTCTGGGCCATAATCTTTTTTTTTCTTTTATTCTGTGATGTTTGTAACTATGAGACGACCAAAAGCATGGTGCCATGCAGTGAGGTCTGTACCTGGAGGACATTTTGTTTACTAATGCCATGCCAAGACCATTACCCTTTTCCAAAATGGCATTGAGTCAGTTTTTTGCCTCGCTCTGTTTTATTTTTTAATTTGTTAAAATTTAGTTTCTTTTTCTTTTAATGCATCACTTTTGTTTCCCAGACTTTAGACCTATCAATGCTTCAAGGGCTCAAAGTCCCCATGAATGTCTGTATCAGAATTTATAAAAATTCCTCTAAGGGTTTTGTGATGTTTAAATTAAATCTTACTATAAGGATCGTAGTGTATGTATGTTCCCTAACTCCTCCTAGACACGTTAATCTGGATGAAACCTCTCTAGGGCACTAGGATTATCAAGATTTATGTAGCTTTCGGGAATTATTTTTTATAACATTCAAATTCTTACAAAGCATATATATATGTATATAGCTGATCTCAAACAATGACATTACGTGTACATTGTTGTTTGTAAATACATTTTTAGTGCAGTGGCACTTTGGGGTAACTGGAATATGTTGTCATGCATATCTGTATAAAAGTGTTCAAACAGTGATGGTAATAGTGCCTGTAATTGATTACTTTGTCTTATAAAATGAATATGTAGCTTGCAAAGAAGAAAAATAATAAATATATGCATTTATTATTCATTTGTTTGGTGTTTATAAACAGCCATTTTTGCCATCGACTATATACAGTCATATAATGAAGATAAAAAGAATAACATGATAAATTAATATGCATGTTTGTGTTTTAATATATGAGCGAAGCGAACAAGTGCCACAGGCCAGGCCTGTAGCAAAATCTGCACCAAAGCACCTTCTTGGCAATTCCCCTCACCACTAGAGCTGTACTTTCCCAATGATTTAGTAACTCGTCCTTACCACCCAAAGTCTGCCTCATCTCCTCCCTGAACTTTGCACAACATTCTTCCTTCTTTATCTTCCACTATTTAACAGAAGTTAAATAGTAATGAAATGACATCTTTGCCATTACTTCTGTTTTTGCAGGAGTGGTCAAAATGACCCCTCCTGGCAGTCCTAGGGAGTTTGGAATCCTGGTGGTTCTAGTGTAAATCTCTCAAAACGCAAAACTCGCTATCGATATCACTCTCTTTTTTGCCACAGTCATTCCCACAACTTTCTCCTCTTCCTAAGCAACCAAATGCCATGTGTTGCCATATAATTTTTTGACTGACTGATGTGGTGCATTTTTCCACCAATAGGATTGGGGGCGTCATGTTTTTTGGTCACAAACACTTTCTGTTTGCAAGCACGTTCCTTAGAAAATTCTGTTTTTTTTATCGTTTCTTTCTGCACTAAACATGACAACAATATTCAGAAAAAGGATTGCATGAATTATTTATCATAAGTCTGGTTTTACTTGCCCTATCAACACAATTTAAAAACTGGTGTATAGTTTGAAGTTCGCATTTTCGACACAAGTGCTGCTACGTCATCTTAAATCTGTCATGTGATTTAGACGCACCAGCACGGCCATCGACTTCGAAAGGTTAAGCTCAGCTCTCCCTTAACTAAAACAGATTGGTCCTCCGTCTGTCAACCTCACCCTCCACTCTCCCATCATTCATGAACAAGATCCTGAGATACCTGAACTCCTCCACCTGGGGTAATAACTCGTCCCTGACCTGGAGTAGGCACTCCACCCTTTTCCAGCTGAGAACCATGGTCTCAGACTTGGAGGTCCTGATTCTCATACCTGCAGTTTTACACTCAGCTGTGAACTGCTCCAGTGCAAGCTGGAGGTCACCATCTGATGAAGCCAACAGAACCACATCATCTGCAAAAAGCAAAGATGAAATCCTAAGGTCACCAAAGTGGAGACCCTCCACCACCTGGCTACACCTAGATATTCTGTCCATAAAAACTATGAACTGAAACGGTGACAAAGGGCAGCCCTGGCAAAATCCCACACACCCTTGAATATCCTCGAGAAGATGAAGAACTGGTCCAGTATTCTGTGACCAGGACGAAAACCGCATTGTTTCTCCTGAATCCGAGATTCGACTAATGGACAGAATCCTCTCCAGGACCCTGGCATGGATTTTCCCGGGGAGTCTGAGGAGTGTGATCCCCTTATAGGTGGAGCACACCATCCGGTCCCCCTTCTTAAACATGGGAACCACCACCCAAGTCTGCCAATTCAGAGGCATTGCCCCAGATCTCAACGCAATGTTGCAGAGACGTGTCAACCAAGACAGCCCTACAACATCCAGAGCCTTCAGGAACCCAGGGCAAATTTCATCCACCCCAGGGGCCCGGCCACTGAGCAGTTGTTTAATTACATCAACGACCTCACCCCAAGTGATAGGCGAGTAGTCTCCCTCATCCCCAGACTCTGCTTCCATTACAGAAGGGGTGACAGTGGGATTAAGGAGATCCTCAAAGTGTTCCTTCCACCACCTGAGTATATCCTCAGTTGAGGTCAGCAGCATCCCACTACAACTTTATACAGTGTGAGCAGAGCACTGCTTCCCCCTCCTGAGTCGTCTGATGGTTTGCCAGAATCACTTTGAGGCCGACCGAAAGTTTTGTTCCATGCTCTCACCAAAGTTTTTGCGTCAGCCACTGCCAGAGCCGCACTCCACTTGGCCTGCCGGTACCTTTCAGCTGCCTCTGGAGTCCCACAGGCTAACCAAGCTCGATAAGACTCCTTCAGCATGATGGCTCCCTTCATCTCCAGTGTCCACCATCTGGTTCTGGGATTACCACCACAACAGGCACCAACAACCTTACAGCCGCAGCTCCCTGCAGCAGCCTCAGCAATGGAGGTGCAGAACATGGTCCACTCGGACTCTATGTCCCCAGCCCCCCTCAGAATGGAATCGAAGCTCTGCTGGAGGAGGGAATTGAAGATCTCGTGGACTGGGGCCTCTGCCAGATGTTCCCAGTGCACCCTCACTATACGTTTGGGTACACCAGGTCTGTCTAGCATCTTCCCCGGGCACCTGATCCAACTCACCACCAGGTGGTGATCAGTTGACAGCTCAGCTCCTCTTTTTACCCAAGTGTCCAAGATGTACGGCCGCAGATCTGATGATACGATTACAAAAGCAATCATCTGCAATTTAGGGTGTTCTGGTGCAATGTACACTTATGAACACCCTTATGCTCGAACATGGTGTTCATTATGGACAAGCTGTGGTTAGCACAGAAGTCCAATAACAAAACACCACTCAGGTTCCTCCAATTCACACCCCCTCCAGGTCACACTGTTGTTGCCCACGTGAACATTGAAGTCCCCCAGCAGAACAATAGAGTCCCTAGATAGATCACTCTCCAGCACCCCACCCAGTGGGTACAGTCAGAACCCGTTCCCCAACCTGAAGGGAAGCAACCCTTTCATCCAACGGGGAAAAGCCCAACGTACAGGCAGTGAACCAGGGGGATACAAGTATACCCACCCCTAATATTTAATTTGTATACATTTAATCTAATAAAAAAATTAATAAAAATCATAAGTGATAATTGGACATCCTTCTTCTCACCCCCTGTAGTGAGTAAGACTGATGAGGTTGGAATGACTGGTGGATGTCATCAGCCCAACCCTGCACCTATTTCTTAGACCAGTAAGCGAAATGTGCAACCCGTAGTCATAAAACCATAAAACTAAAGGGTGGCCCTAGCCTCAAACAATGAGAAACAGCTGGTGGTGGCCAAGTTTCACACTAAACTAAAATTATAAAAAAGGTACCAGGCAAGCAAGCATCCTTATCAAAGTAGTAATGATTTGACTTCATGGAATAAGTAACATGTCAAACATATTGGAGATATCTGGTTAGTTCAACAATCTAATTACCCTTGGTGAGTTGAAACAGTATTTGTTTTACATTTTACATTTTTATTATAAAAATTATAAGTTACAATAAAAATAAAAAAATAAATAATATAAATAAATAAATAAATAATAAAAAAAAATAAGCAGATGATGGCACAATCCGTAAGTTTTGTTTTTCCACAGCATATTACCGTTTTGACCTCTTGGTTAGCTAACAGACACCCTAGGTCTCTGACTTTAAGCGGCTAAAGTAAAAAGGGAAAAAAAAAAAAAGAGGCTCAAAGGTTTAAATGCATGAAGCAAGATTTCCCCACAAAAATACACACATATCACAACAGCAAAGAAAAACAAGCTATTCCTGTTATGTTACGCTGTGTGAAGCAGGCAGAGTTAGGACCCAAATGCAGGACTGAACTTAAGGGCAGCTTTATTGCTGGATTAGCAGAAAACAAAACACAAGAACTCAACTTGGCTAGGCTAGGAATCACTAACTAGGAATTTGCACACAACATACAGAACACACGGCTAAGAGGGGATATATGATGAGGACACAACAAGGAACAAAAGAAAACTGAAGACTTAAATACACACATGAGGTAAGGGCAGAGTGGAAACACCTGGGGAACACAGCTGAACAGAATCCACTAACGAACCAAGGAAGGCAAAGCAGAACATAACACACAGGACGAGGGACTATCAAAATAAAACAGGAAACAAACACAGAGACAAAGACCCAGACTCAAGACATACAACTTGATGCAGGGAAAGGGTAAACAAACAGAGACATGACTGACTTGAGACAACTAAAGAGGGAGACAAATAGGCTTTAAAAA
Organism: Heterochromis multidens; assembly: GCA_015108495.1. NCBI lineage: Eukaryota > Metazoa > Chordata > Actinopteri > Cichliformes > Cichlidae > Heterochromis > Heterochromis multidens. The sequence goes on along the minus strand of VUQS01067354.1, from coordinate 2,169 downwards.
CAGCTAACCATTTGGAAGTGCTACTGTAAATACTGTACTATGAGGGCACCATTGTTAATATAAAAACCTGGTATATACACTTAGAAGTAAATGTTCAAATTATGTTAACTTAAATGATGCTTTGATTTACTCAAAATAGCAAATTAGGCTAAATTCATTATCCTCTCACTCCTATGATGCTTTTGGCTTCAGTAAAAAACAAACATTTCTAGAAGAAAGTTGATGTAGGCGCTTTCAGGAGGAAAAAAGGATTCAGTAATTATGCTAATTTAGTAAAATGTGATGGGAAAATAGTTTAAGCTTATTTATCCAAAACAAATAAGATTACACCGTCAGGACCAGGATTTAAATAAAACATACTAGTGTTGCATTTTATATCAGTGTACAAAATGATCAAAGTGCATGATAGCTGTACACCAGCACATCTTTAATGGTTAAACAGGTTTCTCTCAGACACCTACTTGTGTTTAGGAAAAGCAACTCAAACAGCTTGACAGTAATGCCATGATTAACATTTGATGCAAGTTCATATTCAAGACCTTTTAAGAGAAGAGACACTTTGATTATAACTTCTTTCTGACGTGCCTACTTCAGTTCATTGTGCACACAACATGTTAGCCAATCCAGTTCTTTTCTGAGTGACTGAACCTGCAAATCTGAAGTTACTGCTTTCAGCTGTGGGTCACATTTGTAAATGGACTTCATGGTTTACTGGTAATTCTAAAATACCCGAGGGATGTGCTGCATGTTGTCTGGCTTTTTAATGACATGGGCATTAATTATTCAGTTGAAAACATTCACTGCAGGAACCATACAGTCACTTATTGGTTTATATTTGCTCTTTGCATTTAAATAGAAATAAGCATTAGTACTTGAGCATAAGTACTCTTGAAATATCAGTAGTGTCTACAAATTCAACCCAGTTCAGGTTGATCTGTATTTTGCAATATGTATAATGAGAACAACATCTTGACTAATTAACACTGAATTAGCATTAAATTAGTTATATATAAAGAATGTTCTACACCTGATACCATTGCACATTCCAAAACTGCAGTTGAGGGTCCATCTTTGACGATGCAGTAGATAGGCCTGGGGGGGTTAAAAAGGTTCCTCTTCTACCCTCAGGGGTTTAGTTCACCCCTCAGCCAGTGCTGGCACTGAATATACAAAATAGACAATGCAGCTCACAAGGCAAGTAGTTACTGAGGCAGCAATAAAAGATAACAGATGTGCTCAGGGCTTTGCAGCCACACTATTTAAAAAAAAAAAGAAAAAAAGCAGAGTTAGATGTGTGACTTTACAGAAAAAGATGAGCTTGGAGAGATGGATAAAAGGACAGGAGGAGGTAGAGGAAGAAGAGGGATAAAAAGAAAAGGGTGTATATAAATATAGTGAGAACAGGAGGAGACACGAGGGGAGAAAAAGTGTTGGTTGTTTTTGTGCATTTGCTGGAGTGTGAAATGCAAAACAAATTTTTATGCATGCAAACAGAAAAGTATAATGTCAAAGAAAAAAACAAGTGGTGGAGGGCTTATGTACCGCTCCCAACTCCCAAATGCACCCACTATCTTCACAAATAAAGAACATGATCTTTTTCCCCTCCTTTTTTGCTCAGCAGCATTATCAGCTGGCACCAGAAAAAAAACCCTTCAGATTTATACAAATACTGCTCAAATTAACCAAACCTATTTATAAAAACAGCTCATATGTAGTATGCGGTAAATTAAACTTAATAAAAATCAGGAAATGTGAATCATATGCAGAGAGAGATAAAGAGACAGATTAAAGATTAGATTTTAAACAGTTTTCTAAGGGAATATTTACTTTGATGGATTTATAATCAGAGCTTCCTACCAGACGGACATTCTTTAAAGAGGCAAATGGTAAATGGTAAATGGACTGATTCTTATATAGCGCTTTTCTACTCTCCCGGAGTACTCAAAGCGCTTTATACAACATGCCTCAATTCACCCATTCACACAAGCACTTCTTTCTATGCTTTTTTAAGTGCTTTCTAACCATTCATACACATTCATACTCCGATGAATGCATCGGAGAGCAACTTGGGGTTAGTATCTTGTCTAGAAAGAGTAAAACAAAGGTTTCAGTCTGACATGCACTCTTTATGATGTATACAGGTATAGCTGTGTTCTTTGGGGTGGCTGT
>VUQS01067349.1:13851-33419 GCA_015108495.1 Heterochromis multidens | reverse complement strand
TTTTAATTTATTTTTTTTTTTTTTTTTTTAATAAATCTTCCAACTATAGTGAGCAATGATACCCTGCGTGGTGCCACTCCTCAGGCAGCAGCCCAGGTGCTGCAGTGGGTGAACTTCGCTGACTCAGAGATCATCCCTCCAGCCAGCGCATGGGTCTTCCCCACTCTGGGAATCATGCAGTTCAACAAGCAGGTATACAGCTCAGTATATTTTAGTGAAACTAAAGATTAGCTTTCCAGTGGACTACACCCTGTTGATACAGCTACTGGACAGTATATTAAACCTAAAGTTTGTGTAATCCTGCAAAGTAATTTTTCTGCTTGTCTCTGTTCAGGCCACAGAGCAGGCCAAGGAGGATGTGAAAAAGTTTCTTGCTGTGCTGAACCAACACCTGAACACCCGTACCTTCCTTGTGGGAGAGAGGATCACCCTTGCAGACATCACAGTTGTCTGCTCCATGCTCTGGCTCTATAAACAGGTTTGTCTTACACAAACGGCCACGCACCTCGGAGACCAACGGCAACACCTGAGCTCTGTAATGATATTTGGGGAAGAAGCTGCACCAGAAGCCATTAACACCTTTCTGTTCCTTGTAGGTCCTCGAGCCTTCTTTCCGTCAGCCATATCCCAATGTGACCCGCTGGTTTGTCACCTGTGTCAACCAGCCACAGTTCAAGGCTGTCCTGGGAGAGGTCAGGCTGTGTGAAAAGATGGCCCAGTTTGATGGTGAGTCACCAGCAGTTGGATCAGAAGGCACAGAAAATATATTGGGACAGCAGGTTCCTTATTAGCTTAAGTGACTGAAATGTTTAAAAGCAAAACTCCACTGTTGTATACTCCAGCGTTGTTTAAATGATGGATGGAAAAGCTACATTCACTCCTAATATTTGAAGTTATTTGCACAATTGCAATTTTCAGTTAGTCCAGTTCTTAATGCAAAACCCTATCAGAATTAGATTCACATTGAAGAACCATTGGGGTGTACACAACTGTTTACTTGAAGTTTTAAAATAATTTAAATAACATTCTGAAACAATACAAATGCCATAACTTTTTGACAACTTCTCAATTTCATGAGCATTTATCTCCCGATATCCTTGCCGCTGAGTGGTCTCAGAGTAGAACCCAGTTTAAGAATCTGTTATTACACTTGACTGCACTGCCATGTGCTCAGCTGTGTTGTGTACTCTGCTGTCTATGTTACAGTGGAGTCAGAGCATACTCCATTGTCTACTTTCCATGCATTTTCTTCTAGGCTATATGAAGTTAAGGAAAAAATATAAAGTTTGCCAATACTAACATGGTTAAAATCAGCCATTGTTGGCTGACTGATATGAGGGCAGGCTCCATTCCAACGGGTACAAAACCAAAGACAGAATATTGGAACATGGCTTTCATTGTTTTGTTCCTCCAGCCAAGAAATTTGCTGAGATGCAGCCCAAGAAAGAGACCCCTTCCAAGAAAGAGAAGGGAGGAAAGGAGGCTGGCAAGCCTCAGGAGAAGAAGGAGAAGAAAAAAGAGGAAAAAAAGGAAGAGAAGAAGCCTGATCCTGAAGAGGAAATGGATGACTGTGATGCTGTTTTGGCTGCAGAGCCCAAAGCCAAGGACCCCTTTGCACACCTGCCAAAGAGGTAGGGAGATCTTTTACTTTGATTTTTTTTTGTCTATATTTCATCCTTCAGAATTTGTTAAATTGTAAGCTCACACTTTATAGATTTCTTAATTACCATATAATGTGGAGTCAGTTTTCCAAGCTTTGATTGTGACAAATTACCCCAGTAGATTATTTCCCTGAATACTTCCCCTCTACTTTTAAAATAGTGCTAATCAGTTGAAGGCTCATTTTCTACTGTGCATTTGTAGCAGTCTTTGGCATACTGGTCATTAAAACTCATATTGCAAGATGTGTGGTTTTCACGTGTTGAGTTGCAACATTCCTATACTCTGATAAGAAAATTCCACTCTGGAAAGATGAATGGTCCCCTGTCATTTGGCAAGGCAGTGTCCAGTTAATGGCACCAAGTCTTAATCTAACAGGGGAAGAGAAAATCAAGACCACATTCATCCCAGTCATCTCTGAATTCAGTGGGAAAAGGCTGGTTCATGCTGTGGCCATAAACAGAATTTAGCTTTCAAATATCTAGTTTCCCTTCATACTATACTTGATTATATACCCATGGGTCTGCTGGGTTCTGCTTGGATCTGATTGACGTAAATTTCGTCATCAGACAGTGAGTGTGAGGGTCTGGCAGCCTGTTTTTTTGTGACTGTGCAGACTTGCCCACAGAATATTTGCATTACAATACGCCAACTACGCATATACCCCAGGCGGTGGACTTCAAAGAAGTGCAACAGGAATGACTACTCGGCCATGGTGTTTCCAGCTGTCCATGTCTGCAACAGAATATAATCAAGGCTTTATGGTATTCAAAGATTCTTTTTGAAGTAAAGATGGAGTAGAGTGTGTGGGTATTTATAAGTTTGGGCTATTGTCACTGGCCAATCCTCACTTTAAACCTTCTTATATAGTCCTGTAGACCCCCTAAAATTTTATGGATGTAGGCAGTCAATAACTGTTCCTACATTTTGTTCAGTGAACTCCAACCTAATTTCTGCAGCTTGTCATTCTCTTCACCTTGGATCACATAAGTCCTGATCTTTCTATTTTTCTTCTTAGCACATTTGTCATGGATGAGTTCAAGAGAAAGTATTCCAATGAGGACACCTTGACAGTAGCCGTTCCCCACTTCTGGGAGCACTTTGACCGTGAGGGCTACTCAATCTGGTACAGCCAGTACAAATACCCTGAGGAGCTCACACTTACCTTCAAGAGCTGCAACCTTATCACAGGTGAGACTCAGCAGCAGCCACTTTATAAAACACCTTTAGAGATTGGTTAGTATGTAAAGTTGTTTTGTTGTTCTTTTATTTTTTTTTAAATGGTGGTTGGAAAGCAAACACCGAAAAGGCTTTATTTTTTCCTTGGTCCTACATGTATTTGTCTTTGCTGCTTCATGTGCTGGCATGAATTTCCTCCATCTGTTTAGGTTTGCTCCTATGGCCCAGGAACAAGTTGGGATCAGAGGCAGTTCTGTGCATGTGGGAATTTTTCTAAGAGTCTGTAGCCTTCTAAGACAGCTCTCATGCAGCCTTCAAGACGAGATTAGAGGACACAAGTGTTGGGACTTACTACACAGGACAGATCATTTTAAATGTGTGTCAATTTGTGTTCTTGTTGCCTTCAATGGGTACAGTTTGTTTTTTACTCCTGGTGTAGGCTTAGGCTTTAGACTCAGTTAAGTCATTATTTAGAGTGATTCTGGGGCAGATTTTACTTTTTGCACAGTTTTTTAGGAAAGCTGATTAAACCAGTTTTCAAAGATTATGTAAATGGGGACAAATAAACAAGGGCCTGGCACTGCTAAAACCAATATTTGTCTTGAAAAATAACAGTTGCGTACCTCTTGTTAAATGTTAAATTGGTTATCTTTAGGTCTCCAGTGAAGTTCTTGTAAGGAGTTTGGACATTAAGACATTTTTGAATCGACTCCAGAAACGGGTCTGTACTTCAGTTAGGAGAAAAGCAATTATATCCCCCTGTCATTGGGCAAGGCAGTGTCCTGTCATGGCACAAAGTCTTAATCAGACAGGGGAAGAGAAAGTGGAAGCCATATTCATCCCAGTCATCTCTGTTTTAAGTGAGTTTAAAGGCTGGTTCATGCTGTGGTCACATTAAACAGGACCAGAATTGCCCCACAGGCACTTGAATTTGTTTTTAGCTACATGTGGAAAAACAGACATCCCTTTGTTAGGGATCAAATAAAATATGCCCTCGACATGTTGATAAAATCATAAATTGTCTCAAACCTCCCATTGCTCCTCGCAGGTATGTTCCAACGCCTGGACAAACTCAGAAAGAATGCCTTTGCCAGTGTCATCTTGTTTGGCACCAACAATGACAGCAGCATCTCTGGCATCTGGGTCTTCAGAGGCCAGGAACTGGCCTTCACTGTAAGTATTAGACTTTAAACACACTTTGACCAATGTTCTGATTTGGTAATATCCCCAGTGTCAAGAATGTATTTTTTCTCACATTGAATTGGGCATTTCCGCACGTGTAAAATACTTGGACTGCAGCTCAGTTAGGGTTAACTTTCCATTCAGTGTTTGAAATTATCCCCTGTTTATGGGCAAGGCAGTGTCCTGTTATGGCACAGAGTCTTAATCTAACAGGGGAAGAGAAACTCAAGACCATATTCATCCCAGTCATCTCTGGTTAAGTGAGTAAAAGGCTGGTTCATGCTGTGGCCACAAACAAGATTGAGCTGTAAGACAAGACAGCTGTCCTTACTGTGACTAAAGACAGATTTAGTTGTGTAGGTATTTCTTGGTGCTTTGGTTTGAGATTTTGTCACTAACCAAAGCTGACTTTTAAACTGTTGATAGTCATGTCTATTTTAGTTAGTAAAACATTGTTTTTGTGCAGTGGGCACATCTAAGTATGCCAAACTTCAAGATCTAAAATCCAAACTACAATTGTTGTAGGTCATATAGATGTCTACACTGTTGTATTTGGGCTGTTGTCATTGGCTAAATGAGAAAACTTCTCAAACATGAAAATAAAAAACATTTAAGGAATGTTGAGATCTGGCATATAAAGTGTGCCCTAGCTTACATGGTGTGCATTTGAATGCAGTCTGTGATGGTTCATCTACCCCCTTGATAGATTACACATTCCATCTTACCTGCTACATTTTTAGCTTAAAAGCTCAGGGTAAATACTTGCATTCAATGCTTTTTTTTTTTTTTTTTTCCCCTCCAACTTTACCTCCCAGCTCTCTGAAGATTGGCAGATTGACTACGAATCATATGACTGGCGCAAGCTGGATCCAGACAGTGAGGAGTGCAAGACCATGGTAAAGGAGTACTTTGCCTGGGAGGGAGACTTCAAGCATGCGGGTAAAGCCTTCAACCAGGGCAAGATCTTCAAGTGAGAGGACACTGAGACAGTCAACAAAAGCACTCTGCGCTTCTGCTCTCTGACACTTAAAACCTATGGACTTTGAGCCACACATGCTTACTTACCTGCAGGAATGACTTGGAATGACAGTATTTGAAGACAAGAATGAAGTTTCTCTGTGGCCTCCAAACTGGTTTTCTGGTTGTTTGATGTGCGAAATAAAGCATTTCCCTCAATGCTATCTATGGGATTTGATGTCTGTTGTGTATGACTTCAGTCTGAATGTGTTTTGTTTTTAAAAGTTTTGTTTTTAGAGTGATAAGCAATCAAGAAATTTTATCTAGTTTTCTAAATTTCAAATTATGCCTCCCAAGAAAGGATAACGACCTTGCAGTCTATCATACATTATATCATACAACAGTGCACACATCAGCTTAATAAGCAGTTGTCTAAGAGTTTGAAAAAAGGCAACTGGACTTCTTTAAGTTGTTTGAAGAGGGGGTTGTCTCAAGAGACCCCACTAGGGTTTAAATACCTGGGGCTCTCCACCATTTGGTTTTAGAACTGAAGAAGCCTTTTGGATGAAAGGTGAAACATCTTCAAACAACTTGAAGTCCAGTTGTCTTCTTTCAAACTCTTAGACAACCATGTCCTGGATGACTGAGAACCTACAGATTTAATAAGCAGTTGTTAGGTTTTGAAACATGTCACGAAAACTCAACCAGAAGAGGTCATTGGAACACTGCTTTTCAGCATTATATCGAGCTACTTCAACCTTGGGCTCACTAGGCAGTTTGTGACGCACTTCTGCAGCTGATTTGGTGACTCACTAAATTTAACATCTAGCTGTCTTGGGACATGTATAGGACATTTTTAAATTCCCTTGTAGCTGTTGCAAACCATACATGGGCTTACCATACACATGGTAACCCCATGTAAAACTGCAGAGTCCTCCAATCCCTGCAGAGGGCAGGCAAAGACTTAACATTGGAATATATTGAATGCAGTGCATCTAGCAGAGAAAATGACTGGGCTGAGCTCTGTGGTTTAAGAAGATGGGAATGTTGTCTGCCTTTAACTACGGGTTCTTGTTTTGAAGTCTTCTGTGCTTCCCCAAGGGGATGACTGAACAAATCTTTATAAGGAGCTCCTCTTGGATACACTAGGGCAAGGGTCATTCACATAAAATTTGTACTTTGTAACAAAGTTCCCTCCACAAAAACACCACAACCTTAAACTTGATATGCATCCATAAAACCTGGGGTAGTTTTGGAATCAGCAGTGTTTGAAAGGGCACACTGACTCCAAAGTACAAAATTCTTTAAGACTTGATGTAGTTCCAGGCAGATTTTCACAGTAATCCTCATTTTAACTGTTTTAAAGCTCTACATGCACATAAATTCAGTATGTTGTCTTTAAATGAAAGTGCATCGTTTTTGACAATGATCAATTTACTTGAGGGGCAGAGATAAATATGTGCAGCGTTAGAGCCACACCCCAGCCAAATGCTGAAATGCCATGTTTCAGAACCTACTTCTGCAAGTTGGTATTGGTACAGTAAAAAAGAGGAAAAGAAAATGGGGATAGACCATAATACCCCGTTTTCTGTGTGTACATCAGTTTAGTCGTTCTTTTCAAGTCGGCCTGAATGCCTAAATCGAAGCTAAACTCTTTCTTTTGTAATGGCAGATGCTTTGAATAAATTTTGGCTGTTGGTATTGGACTGTGAGGACAAAGCTTTTGGTTTCATCGGGACACACCCAACCATATGAAAGTTTGTAGAACACACTTGATCATTTGTTGTTGAAATTTCCCCACACCTGCTGCCTGGTGTATCCCTTATTTCGTATTTCTTTGTTTGCTGCTGCATTGTTTGTTGTACATGGTTGCATGTAAAGTAGGGCACCTAGACCAACCCATGTAATGAATTCAGATTATTTAGGTACACAGTATTGATTTATGTCACCCTTGAATATCAGTTTTAAAACTTAATGTAATGTATTTAGTACACTTAACTGTGGTTTGATCACTGAATATGTTATGCTTTAAACTTTAGAACTTCTTGGGTGGATGCAGGGGCTTGCTTTCTGACACACTCATCCACACACACATGGGAGATGCACAAGAGAGGACTCTCTTCTCAGAGTGAGTCAGATGTGTAATTTTTTCCTACTTGCTAAGCGTGATTCAAGATCATTTTGGCGCAACCATCTTCCACCATGGTGTTGAATCAGGGAAGCCATTTTAGTTTGTTCTGTGGTCTCATGGAAATCAGAAAATGGAAATGTTCCCACAACAGCGAAGCGCCCAAGTCCTTGAACACATGACTCACTCATCCTGTGGATCACGGTGGAAGAGGGCTGTAACTTGAGCAAATAACTTTGACTTCACCCACAGTGCTGCAGCAGTTACAACACTGCTGAAGGATAACCCTTTGATTGCTGAAGGAGTGTTGTTACCAAAGCTGTTTTGTAAAGTAGTCAAATATGAAATAACTCTGAGCAGAACGCATGCAGTTTTAATCGTTTGGAGGCAAGTTTCCTGCCAGATGGAAGCATGATCAAGTCCACACAATATGCTGGGTCTGTTTTGTATTTAGAAACGTCAGAGTTAAAAAGCTAAACTAAAGCAAGCCACAAGAACAATGAGCTGTCTTATGCCAACAGCAACATTTTCTCTTCCAGTCCTGCCAACCTTCCTCCCCCTGGTCTTTATTTCTCACTTGGCCACACACTCACTACTTTTTCCTTCCTCTACTGATCCTCGTTTTCTGGACATTTTTTCTGGATGCTCGCATGAGGAGGGGTAGGGAGTCTTAAAAGCAGTTGCAGCAGTGAGGAGCGCTGTAAGGGAGGAACACAGAGAGAAGATGTATTGTTTCACCACACAAGGTCCCTGTGTGGCTGTCAGCTCGCAGTAGGACCTCTAGGCATGGTATGCATGTGCTGAGCATCTGGTGGTGCAAGAGGCACATCTGGAAAAGGGTGAGGTAGTCGGTGGGGGGCTTGGAACAGCAAGGTGAAGAAATCTGACACAGTTTTCATGAAAGGAGTTTTATTAGGCCTACCACTGAAGTTCCTGTTGTATGGGTTAAGCATGTTTATGAATTATGATTAGACTGTGGAGTGTGCAGATTTTGTGTCTTAAAGTTAGCCATAAAAGCCTTACATATGTCTATTTTCCACAAATATAGACATTTTTACAGCTCTGCTTATTGTCATAGGCCTACTGGCCAAAACAAGAGCACATTACTCTTGTCACAGTTGGAGGGACATCTCTGGGCGGATAGAAACAACACACAGCCACCACATAATCCCACCCTTAGACTCTTATGGGGTTTCCCTAGACTCTAGTATGTAGTTGGGCTTTAAATTCCTCTAACGCACACACACACACTAAATTTGAGCAATACAAATGAGGTCAGGAAGATGGATCCTTAGTCAGCACCCAAGGGTGACTTCACATCACGTATCCTCTGTTTTTGAGGTAGAGCCAGGGCCAAGAATGAAAATATGAAGTTGAAGAAATGCAAACTAAAGACTAAGACAAAACAGAGGAAATTATAATGAATGCAACACTTTACGGATAGTTACAGATGCATATCTACATGCTATTATATCCTGTTAGATGAGAAAAGTGACTTTCAGATCTTCTGTTTGGTGTTATGGTCTTTTCCTCCCTTTAGTCCATTTAAAGGGTGTGAGCTGCACATTTCTCTATAGCACTAAAACGCAGCACTAGAATGGAATGAGGGAGGTCAGAGGTGAGTATGTTGAGGGGAAATAGCTGAAGGAGGCAGGGAAAGAAAAGATTATATCATTTGCAGTAGTAACCAAGCACTCCGGATCAGATAACAAGAAACTTCCGCTGCAAGTAACATCCTTAAGTTAAGAAGCAGTTATTGTCATCATTGAAGAGATCATTAACAAGTTGTTTGTTGGTGAGTTTATGTTGCCCTGCAACAGAGGTTGCCGGTGTGAAAGTAGAGAAGAAAGTGCGTAACACAAGTCGAGAGAGGTATGGAGAGAAAACAGACAGCCCCTGCGCTTTTGGACATGAAACCCCAGAGTTGCTTCTGGCTCATGTTACCAGAATCTGGAGGTGGAGCATGTTGTCAAACTAAGGCAAAACTACAATAATGCACTGCCATGACTACTAAGGGCAGAATTATTGCGTCTTGGAAAAACAATAAAAATAAATAAAAATGTATTCTCTTTTATAAACCTTTCAGTTAGTGCACTACCTGACAAGGGTACAGCACTGTGTATTAGGAAATATTACATTCAGACGTTAGTCTCCACGGTTGTGGTTTGGGTGTGTACTGAACGTTCAGTGTTTAAAATAGCCCTAGGCAATCTTCACATGAAACACAAATGTACTTTGGTAGAAATCTGTTTTTTTGCAGAACTAAAAACAGTTACCACCTTTGTCTCATTTCAGTTCACGATGTTCTGTTAGGAAACAGGCTATTTGGACCTGGATGTGCTTTCTAAGCAGACAGGTACCCCCACTTTATTGAATGCTTCTTCATGTACTGACTTGCTGGTCGTTTACATTGTGCTCATGTGAGTGAGAGTGTCGACATTTATAGCTATGACTGGAATGTGCAGCTCGGGACCGTATCTGCCTGTTTCAAAGCACAACAGATGGAAGTTGAGTGAGAGATCAGTAGCTGAGAACAGTTAATAGTGAATAGCGTAGTGAATAGACGCAGTAAAGAAACTGATCACAGTAATCTAATCAGATTCACAATGTGTCAGATCTGTTGGTTAATTTTCAGGGGGCTATGTGTTACAGTGCTTGGCCAGTGTAAATAAACCTGAGGTTTCCAGGAACTTATTAAGACTGCTGTGGGTGGTGACGGCAAGACCAAACGTGTGGAAAATGTTCCAAGTGTCGGCCTGTTTAGATGACTCTTTTGTGCAGACGAAAAAGACCGTTCAGGCTTAAATGGAAAAAGAAGGGGGAAATAATCTTCTCTAAAAAGCGTTATAAAAAGTGGTGCCAGTTCCTTACTACATAACAAACTGCTTTGTGGCATGTGCTATTTATCCATACACACACACAGGGCATTGCTATGGAAACACCCCTGCAAGTACCTGCCCCCTTGCTTATTATGTTGCTATAGTAGCCATCCCAGAATAGTCATTTTTTTTCTTTTCTTTGAGTCACTCCCTCGTGTTCGTGACTCACAACTTGCAGTGGAAACCACAACTCGATCTGTCTCTTATTCCCCTTTTTTCCTGACATTCTCTTCTCTACCAAAAGAACAGCTTGCCTTTCTGAATCATCAGCATATGCTTGTGCATGCAAGTTAGTGTGTGTATGAAAGAGAGCAGGAGCTGAGGGGAATTCCAAAAAGATTACCAATAGATGAGTTACTATGGTGATAGCAAATAACAGGCAGCATGACCTGTGTGTTGCAAGATAGTTTATCTTGAGTACTGCACATTCATGAGCTGCCAGTGATTTCTTTGTAGTTTTAATCTTTTCATAGATACACTCTGCCCTCGGTGGTTATTTGAGGTCCACTTTGTTTTGAGAAGTTGCAACTTGTAGTCTACTTACTCACAGCGCTCCAGGGCTAGGGTGGCACAGAATTGCATACGTGGTAATACATTGCATCTGTAACAAATGTAACAAATGATGCATGTGGTAATTAAGTTATGGGGAAACTTCTTAATGATGGGGTGATCACTGCGGGTTTCATTCCATGGGCTTAGTAATTTGCCAAGAAGATGAAGAAAATTCAATTATCAGTGCTAATTAAATTGGTTTAAATTGGTTTTTAAACAGGACTTCATATATAGGATGAACCCAGTACTTAACTTGCAAAGCAATTTGACAAATGAGGAATTTTGTTTGAGAATTTAAACTTCCCTAGTTTGAACAATTTGAAAAGAGTTGAAGACAGTACAGTGATTTTTATCTTGTTGAATTGTAGATATGTTTGGAGATAGTATAAGCATTAGAACAAAAAAATACCTACCTTACAGAAGTAACAGTGGGTATTACCCCAGTATTCAAATATTCCCTTACAAGCACATGACCTGTATTTTAAATTAGTTACCATGACAGTGACAGTGTGAAGGGGCCTGCATGTAATGACTCACTGCAGAGCGTTAATATGAATGTGCATCCCCTTTAGCTTTATGAGAGTTTAACAGGAGTTTCCGCTCACTGCTTTTTTTTGCTCATACTTCTTTCATAGCATCATTTTCAACAGCAGTAGACATCTGTTTTCTTAGCAGTGGCTCTGAAAATGCATTGCACATTACCTGCTCACCAAATGGCAGACAGACACATCTATAGACTAGCAGGTCTATAGCGTGGAGCATTTAACAGCGAGTTTGAACGTAACTCAAAATGAAAGGATGATGATGCACAAAAAAAGTCTGAACTTAAAAGATGACAAAATTCAGAAAATGTTGGGCTGCTGTGTGAAATGTAAATAAAAACAGAATGCAATGACTGTCAAATCTCATCAACACATATTTTTTTCACAATAGAACACAGAAAACATATCAAATGTTTAAACTGAGACATTTTACCATTTCATGAAAAATATTAGTTCATTTTGAATTTGATGGCAGCAACACGTTTTTAAAAAGTTGGGACAGGCACAACAAAAGATTGGAAAAGTAAGTGGTACTGGAAAAGAAACAGCTGGAGGAACATTTTGCAAATAATTAGGTTAATTGGCAAGAGGTCAGTAACATGATTGAGTATTTAAAAAAGAAAAAAAACTATCTACAAATTCTGGAACATTTTCAGAATAATGTTCCTCAACATAGTACAGTACAGAACATCATCAAACAAGTCAGAATCTGTAGAAATTTCTGTGTGCAAGGGACAAGGCAGAAAATCAGTACTAGATGCCTGTGATCTTCGAGACCTCAGGCAGCAGGCATGATTCTGTCACAGAAATCACCGCATGGGTTCAGGAACACTTCCGGAAGTCACTGTCTGTGAACACAATTCACTGTGCCATCCACGAATGCAGGTTAAAGCTCTGTCATGTAAAGAAGAAGCCATAAATGAACATGATCCAGAAACATTGCCGTCTTCTCTGTGCCAAAGCTCATTCAAAATGGACTGAGGCAAAGTGGAAAACCGTTTTGCGGTCATGAATCATAATTTGAAATTTTTTTTTTTTTTTGGAAAACATGGATACCGCATCCTCTGGACTAAAGAGGAAAAGAGGCCATCCGGCTTGTTAATCAGTACTCAGTTCAAAAGCCTGCATCTCTGATGGTATGGAGGTGGATCAGTGCCTATGGAACTGCAGCTTGCACATCTGGAAAGGCACCATCAGTGCTCAAAGATATATACAGATTTTAGAGAAACATATGCTACAATCCAGATGACATCTTTTTCAGGAAAGGCCTTGTATATTTCAGCAAGACAATGCTAAACTGCATACTGCGGTGATTAAAACAGCATGGCTTTGTAGTAGAAGAGTCTGGGTGCTGAACTGGCCTATATGCAGTCCAGACCTTTCAACTGTTGAAAACATTTGGAGCATCATGAAATGAAAAATATGACAAAGAAGACCCATGAGACCAGGCAGCTGGTTTGCTCAGTTTCCAGATGTTTATGGACTGCTGTTAAAAGAGTTACAGTGCCGTGAAAAAGTATTTGCCCCCTTCCTTTGAACTTCCAATTTTTTTTCCTCCTCAGTCCACAGAGTATTTTCCCAGAAGTCTTGGGGATCATCAAGATGTTTTTTGGCAAATGTGAGACGAGCATTTGTGTTCTTTTTGGTCAGCAGTGGTTTTCTCCTTGGAACTCTCGCATGGATGCCATTTTTGCCCAGTCTCTTTCTTATTGTTGAATCGTGAACTGACCTTAACTGAGGCAGGTGAGGCCTGCAGTCCTTTAGACGTTGTTCTGGGTTTTTTCGTGATCTCCTGGATGAGTTGTTGATGCACTCTTGGAGTAATTTTGGTAGGTCAGCAACTCCTGGGAAGGTTCACCACTGTTCCAAGTTTTTTCTATTTGTGGATAATGGCTCTCACTGTGGTTCACTGGAGTCCCAAAGCCTTAGACATGGCTTTGTAACCCTTTCCAGACTGATAGATGTCAATAACTTTGTGTTTTGTTCTTAAGTTTCTTTAGATCATGACATGATGTGTTGCTTTTTAAGATCTTTTAGCCTACTTCACTTTGTCAGACAGTTTCTATTTAAGTGATTTCTTAATTCAACAGGTCTGGCAGTAATCAGGCCTGGGTGTGGCTAGTAAAATTGTGTTTAATCACAGTTAATTCATGATTTAACAAGGGGGGGAATACTTTTTCACAGCACTGTAAAAGGGATGCTACACAGTAGTAAGCATGGCCATGTCTCAACTTTTTCAAGACATGTTGCTATCAAATTCAAAATGATCTAATTGTTTTCTTAAAATGACACATTTTAGCTGTTTAAACATTTTATATGTTTTCTGTGTTCTATTGTGAATAAAATATTGGTTTAAGAGATTTACAAATTATTGCATTCTGTTTATATTTACATTTTACACAGCATCACAACTTTTTTGAAAGTGGGGTTGTAGAATTTTGTAGTTATAACTAAAATAATTAAGTGAAAAGTGGAGTGAAAAGTGCAATATTGAAATGTATAAAGTCATCTAGCGTTCATTCTGCAGCATTCAGAAAATTCTGCTAACTGAATTAGTTACATCCATAAAGAAAAACTTTTCAAAATAGTTATGTTAAACATCTGACTACATAATAAACTTAATAAACTTCTCATTATACTTAATTATTGTTAAATCACAGTATAATTGCAGAGGGTGTATAAATCAATGTCTTTATAGTAACATTTATTGTTTAAAGATGCAATGATGTACAATTTTATACCATTCTTTTAGATTTGGAGGGTGTTTTCCTTAAAGGCACTCATACTGCAATGTGATTTGTCTTCAGAATCAAACAATATCAAAAGAGAAAACATCCTAAATTAATAAATAAAAAGAAGAAGCTGCCTCTCACATTTTTTAGACTGACAGCAGCCGTAGAAACATAGGACAGGTCACTGTTTGTTCTGATTATTTTCTACAATAGTCCATTCATTCACCAAAAACACAAAAACACAAGTGGAATTTGTGGTGAATTTCTTTTGACATTCTCTGCTACTGACAATGCCTCTTTGACAATGTTTATCTCACTCTGTCTTCAGCATTGGCTGGCAAAACACTCGACACAATATTGACAATGTTGCATTGTGTAAAAAAAAATCTAATGAAATTACAAAGAACTCTTCTATTTGCACGCTTTCTCTGTACTGGCTGCCTGCTTTTGATAAACTCTCCGCATGCAAACCAGACTGTTAAAATACTTTTAGATTTACTGACATTTTCAAGCAAACAAAACTACAACAAATAACATTGTTTTCATGTAGATGCTTTGAATTTTTTTTTTCTCTTTTTTACTATTTATGTAAATCACTATTTTGCCTGGGATTACTGCCAGGGAAAGTGATGCTCAGTCTTTACATTGCTTTCAGTTCAGAACGGAAGTCCATCCATCCATCCATCTTCTTCCACTTATCCAACATAAGTATTTTGATATCAGAGGTACTTTGAAAAAATGATACATGCAGCTAGAAATAAAAAGCATCAAACATCAAGTTATATACTTAAAAGTGTTCTGTAATAGACATGTATCGCATCTTGCAATTCATCTCAATGGCTCATACAAACAAGCTATTTGCCAGTACACTGCTGGCATTGTCTTAATCTAAGAACTTAGTTTCCTTTGATAACTGTGATTTTTTTTTACATGTATAAGAATTTTCTCTCTTTTCATCACATATTAAACTTTATTAGCAGTTTTTAAATCCATTTGCTCATCCATTTGGTTTAAAAATCTGATATGTGGTTGGAATTCACTTATTCAGATCAGTCCTTTGTGTCTGATTAAGCCTGTGTTACACAATCAAATGTGCTACTTACACCCATCTGGCTCTCTTACCTATGAGCAGGCCCAAACAGTTGTTGACAGAAATTTGATAGAATTTAAAGTCATTAGGCCTGGTCATTACGTTACTTTTCTTCAGTCATATCACAAGTTACAGTTATGCCAGTGACATGTGACTTCCCTAACCCTGCGGGAGACATTATTCATAACACGTGCACTTGTATGCACGCACGCACACACACACACACACACACACATACATACACAGACATACATACACACACATTTATTCAACGGTCCATCCCAATCTAATCCTCTGATTTTACTCCTCTCTGCAGTCTGAGCTGCCCATGTTTTCATTGTAGTCATGGGCTGTGACTCATCGTGCGTCTGAGCCAAGCTATTTGTGCTGGTTCACACTGGCTGACACACCTAGAGCCAGGAAACACACCCATTCCCACATATCCTTGTATTCAAGTGAGTGACCTGCGACAAAACGGTGATACACAGAGAACAATCAGTTTGCAAGAACATGCAAGATATTTAGTAGATTTCACAATTATCCCATTTGTACAGTCCACATTTGAGCTGTCCCAGAGCTAACTGACTCTTCTGCTTATCTTTGTCTGCCTCCCCTCCTCACCAGCTGCTGTGAGTTCATTTAGAATAAAAACAGATATCTTGATAAGTGAACAGCTGTATTCTAGATTTACCTCATCAGTGTAAGAACAAGTTCTTAAATAATAACCAAGAGCATGATTTACTGTTAAGTTATTAAGTAACCATAAACATTCAACGCCTGCTGAAATGTTTTTGAGCGGCGCACCATTTTTGACAGGAGTAATGGTGATTGCTAGCAGACACATAATAGGAGTTGTCTGTCTGGAATCATCATTTTCTGGTAGCTGAAACTGTTCTTTAAAGGCCACACCTCACTGGCAAAAAAAAGGCAAACATGCTCGGAGCTGAATAAATAGGTGCAGTAGCTGGAAACTGGGTGAAATCTTAATCTGTTAAATCTGTCAAAGTTAGAACTTTAAATTCTTAGTTCAATTTATTGCCTCTAAACATTTTTTAAGCACTGTTCCATCCCAAAGAGTAACACAATACCCCATTTCATACACAGTTCTTTAGGATCTCTGCTGATCTTGCACATTGTTGGTATTATTTCTCCACTTTTATCTCAGCGTGCACACAATTACATCTACACACATTCACGTGCAAACAGCGGGTCTTCTTTTTGTGGGAGAGCTGCACCCTGTTTTCGCAACAAAACAAAATCTGAGATCTCTTGACTCAAGGTGGTCTAATGTGGTAACATTAAAATATGTGTGTGCGCATGCACATGTACAAATGTGTGTGTACCACTCCCGGTTCACTCCCCACAAAAAAAAACACAGTAACTTCCTCTGTGTATAATCTGTTCCTTGCATGTTGCCTGCTATTTCATCTCGCTGAGCATGGGTGTGACATATTGAGAAGGACACTGGAGGAATTTCAAAGACACTAGACACTGGAGTGAGAAGTGGAGACACACATGTGTACACTTAAAACACGCACATGCATCCATAACCCACATAGCAACTGGATGCACACATATATCCTAAATCAGTGACCTCTACTCATATGTAATGCATTTCAGTAGTAGCAAAAAAGTATGTGGAATAGTTATAAAACTATTTAAATAAACAAGAAACAAAAATTCCAGTTTGATAGAAGTATGGTGTACAATATAGGTCAGAACAGCTATGAATAAATGGTTAAAGCAGCTAAAAGTAATGGATAAGTGATGGAAAAGGTTAGCTTGTAGTGATAGCTTCTATGCGAACGTAAAGAAACCAACACAAAGATTTTAAATACTGCTCTGCTAAACACTGTAGTAACAACTTCCACATTTGTATTAACAGTGTTAGAAACAACCCAATAAACGAAATGTGTCATTGAGGGTTAGGTACTTAATATCATCTGACAAGGCTGCTGATGTACATCAGGAACAAAAAATGGTTAAGAACACCTTATTTAAAACATAGTTCTAGTCATGTTTATCAGATGTTCTCATCTATAAGCCTGTTGGTGACACAGCTATACCCTTAATCCCAGGATGATTTGTCAGAGGCACCGCCCAGTGACTCTCATACCAAGTTATCATGCCATCTCTTTGTTTGTTTCCCTACTGCATTGAAGTATTTTATAGCTATGATCATTTGTAATGTTTTGGCTTTAATTCACAAGGTTCAATGTTTGGCTGTAGAGTACTTTTAAAATAGTGGGCTATAAGAGTACTATTTGACATTAAGCTATGACTGTACATTTCACTCTAAAAATAAACTTTCATGTGACACACACTACATACAGCATGTTATTGGTGTGGTATTCATTCAGATAATTACAGAGATTATTATTGCAACTGCTGTTTTCTGAGTGAAAAAATAACAACCTGTTCAAAGTGTGCTGTGAAAATTTGGAATACGTTTTAAAGTCCAAAACAGATGCAAAATTATTTAATATAAATTTACAGCTACTGCAGTTCACTGGTACAGTGTGGGCCATGTTAAAGCAAAAGTCTTCTGTAAATCCTCTCATGTAAATAGACACTTTGCCTTTTGTGTTTAACTACAGGCCGCACTCCTGAGTCATTTTGGTAATGATAGCTTTGTGTCAGTTTATGTGTGCAGTTTAAATGTTTTAATAACATGTTGATGTCATTGTCTGTCATGATAACCATTTTGTGGCGTTCTTCTCTGTGTACTTCATTGTTATACTGCACTGTAAAACAAATACTGAACTTGTCAAAGACCAGTTTTAAACAGCAAAACGTTGACAAAAACAGTATGAGTTTCTTGCTTGAATAATTTATTACATACTGCTGATTACTTGCGAAGAAAAACTGTTTTAAATCTTACATTAAAGTGTAGTAAGTTCTTTTTTTTTTTAAGCAGAGCTCACTTTTCCTGTTGCATGTCATTGCAGCCCTCTAAGTGAAGCAGTGGGTGGTCACATGAACGCTAAGGACCACTCCCCATACACAGGTCCCCTCCCCTGCATTCCCCTCCCTCTGCTAACCAGGAGCCCAGCCCAGCTCCCTGTCCAACCACTCTGCTCAGCCCAGAGGAGCAGCCACTCAGAAAAAAAGAGGTTAAAATCAACTCAGAGCAAAGGAGGGAGGGAGAGAGGGGGGGAGAAAACGCCCTGGAAATCTGGTTGATCAAGAAATCGAAAAAGACTGACAGAGTCCTAACAGACTGCAAAGGTGTGACAGTGTGAAAGTGTTTTTCTTGGAGTGAGGAGAAGGGGAGAAGTTTTCAAGGATGCTCAAGCACGCGTGAGGCTTCTAGGGCGCAAAGGCTGCGCACAGGTAAAGATGCACTTTTTTCTTCTCTTAGATTGAAGTGAAAGTTTTTTTTTTCTTTTTTTAAAAAACCTTTCTTTCATTTTCTGAACTTTGACAGCTGTGCTTTGCGTTAGACTTTACTGTGCTGCAAGACAGCAAATCATTTGTTCCAACTTGGCCAAAGTTTAAATAACTAAGTTGTAAAAGGCGTCACAGTTATCTGTCCAACAATCTTGTTAATAACATCAGGCACTTGTAGTGAGTGTGTATATCAGTGTAAGATTAGTGTGACTTCTCTTATTTGATTAGAAAACTTGTCTCCAGAAGTATCATATGACTTTTTTTTCCCCTAAGGGAAAGGTTTTGCATAGGGGGATCTTGGCTGAAGATTCTGTTGTTACTTGTTTTCTCTGTAAAGGTGTAAAGTGGCAGTAACTCTGTGTGAAAATATTCATATGTGGTAAATATTTAATTAAAATAGTGTAGGACAAGAGAAGTGGTGGTGGGTGTGTACCCACACCCACCACATGAATGCAGACTACATTGGAGTCGTGCAGTTTACGTTTCCTTTAGCAAAAGTTGTTATGCAAGATGCATGTAAGTCTTGAATTTGTGGCTATATAGTATCTTGAGACTGGTTTTGATTCTTCTTAAAGATAACAGACAAGAATTATTACATTTGTGTTATATGACTGTTGTGCAGTGTGGATGTCCTTTGCATAGTGAGTGGGATAGCAAACTTTTTTTTACAGGACTGCAATAACCCATATAGTAGAATAAAGCTGAATCAAAGAGGTGCCGGAATGATAAGACTATCGTTCAGGTGTCTCTCATATCTGTCCAACGCCCTTTGCCAAGACATGAAGTTTAAAAAGTTACTGCTACGTCCCTATGAGACCGTACAGCAACAAGCTTGGGTGTGGATCCCCCTCTCTCCTCCCCCTTCTTTTTTTCTCTCCCTCCCTTTTTGTTTGCTGTCTCCTCACAGTGGCACACCCTTTACTGCAAAGAGAAAAGTTAAGATCATGGCTTTTTCTATGCCTGTTCACTGTGTCGTTGGTTGCTTTATGATTATTATATGTATGGAAAAACAAAACTGTTACATTTTTAAATGCAAACTGCTTTTGTTTAATGCCTAAATATGTATCAGCTTTTGAAAAAACCTTTTTGGTTTGTGTTGCGCAACAACAAGTTGAAAACTTTCACTGCTGCTTGGCTCTGAGTCATATATGCATTTCATGACTTACTTTTTAAGGTCTTGAACAGAGAAAGATTTGTCGTTGTCTCTTTTACCTTGGGTCTCTTAACCTGGGCTCCTGGCCAGGGTGTGCAGGGGGAGAAGAAGGGAGGAAGACAGGG
>VUQS01067349.1:0-13831 GCA_015108495.1 Heterochromis multidens | reverse complement strand
GAAAAGGGGTGGGGGGGGGGGGGGGGGGGGGGGGGGGGGGGGGGGGGGGGGTGAGAAGGGGAGTAATGGAATGTAGTGGTTTGGAAAGACAAGCTAATTGAAACCAGGTTTGGGGCAGAGATGGGGGGGAGCTGAGACTTTGCACATTTGGGGAAAGAAAAAGAGGCATTTCTGAAACCCTAAAGTCAAGGGATTATTTTCTTGCCTGTGATATATTTAAAACTTAAAATGGCATAATTTCAGGTGTGGTTAAAACTAGAATCATTACATGTAGTCCGGCCTATATTTTATATGAAGTGCGTGTTTAAGTTGAGAAACAGGACGATATAAAAGATCAGAAAGAATCCTTTGTTGAATCTCACTTGGAAGTCAAATTTCATTGTGCTGTTGCGTGTCTACTGCAGCTCCCTCCTGCCACACCCAAAAGTCACTTTAGAGAAGTGTAAGTGAGAGCTGCTTTTTGCCCCGCTCTGCGTAGTCTTTTCTACAATGTGCACTTACCCACACTGGGTGCCCCACAGCTGTAAATGTGTGGCATTTCTCAAATTGCTCTTGTCAAGGTGATTGATTATGACACAGGCTGCTTAAAGGGCCAAATGGTGATGCAAGCCTGAAAGGTCTTTGGGTAGTGATTGTCATTTAATCTTTATTATGTTTAGTGTTTTAAGTTTTACTTGGTGATAATATGGTGTGAATTACCAAACTAGACATGATATTCCAGGTGTAGAGTTTTGCTGCAAGCAAGGGTGTGGACTTAAACATAATAAATTTGAAACATAATTTATATTTCAGCTGCTCAAACATTCAGAGCTGCTCCTAACCACCCCAAAGCTGAAATGTTCGTCAGTTAAGCGGCTTCATCTTGGCCTAGGGCGGATACTGTTTGTCTAAATACTTGCTCTGTCTACCAGTGCAGCAGTACAGAGGGTACATTATGTTGTCACCTAGTAATGTAGGTCACTTGGAATTCCAAAAAGCATACCTTGAAATTTTGAAGAGGGTTTGTTGATAAAATTTTTCTTTTTCTTTCACTTCGATGCTGCGGCTCTTGTCACCCATGTGATGAACAGCATCTTTAGGAGGAAGAACTGGAAGAAGAGCATGCCTCATGACTGTCTGGAGTCTTGACAGTGTTAAGATGTTTATCGCCGTTCTCTACCAGTGCAACGATTCTCACAGTGTTGATTAACAGTGCAGGCGTGAGGAATGGCGTTACTCAGTGTAAAATGCAAGGAAACTGGTCTCTGGCATGCTTCCTCTGCTATTTCCTCATGGGTTTGTTGAGTGGGTGGTTGAATGGGGGCAGGGGGGTGTTGAGTTTGGTGAAACAGTGAGGTGGATGTGCTCAGTAAGCTGAAAAAAAGCATGGTGATTGCAAACAAACTATAGTGTATCCTTTTCACACTTGGCTTTCATTAAGAAGCAAAGCTGGGTTCTCAAACATTCTAAAGATCCAGCAGACTTCCTAAACTCCCACCCTGGAAATTGGTTAGATAAAACAATGCAAAATGTATACAATCAAAAGATTTTCAGTGAGGAACATTTTTCTTCCCTGAAGTTGCAAATACAAATTTAACCATAGTGCACGATTTCAGAAAATCTTTCTAGGCAATCCACCCAGCAGCCACGCCCTTCTCACTCACCCACTGCTGGTTTGGAATGTTTCAGTGTGTACTCAGTATACTCTGTGGAGCGCCCATCATTAGCTTGCCTTGTTATTGAGAAACAGTCATTTTAAATTTATGATGAAATAATCATGACAAGTCACACATGATACTGTGGCAACCATGCACCTGCATGCAATTCAGACTTGTTCACTGTAGATTTTAGCTATGTGGGAGCTCACAAAAGGTGTGAATCCTTTCTTTCTGATAAAGGAATAACTTGCACCAGCACTCTTCCAAATGTCTGCTATATAAAACCATCAATAAGTATCTGTTACTAAACACTATTTGGAGTTATGTGCCCTAAATGTCAGGGTAATAGGGCTTGGAATGTAAATTGAGAAATACATTCAACATAGTTTTTCTTTATCTGGCACAAGATATTCAAGGATAGAACTCCTCACTATCCAACAGTCTCTCTTGCTCTAAACAACTGCACTACTCTGGTGTGGTCTAAAGAGAAATGTGAATTGAAAGCACAGTCCTGATGCTCTGTTTATGCTTCAAGTTCTTACAGCAAAGGAAGTCTCACATCTATATATACATTCTGCTGCTATGGTTGCCACCTAACCCCTCCTCTTAACCTTGCCCCCTGCTCCATGAATGGACTTGTATTTGTTCTCATTCAAGCAGCAGCTGAATATATTTCCACGTTTAGCTGAGCATGGCAATTACATGGCATGGCCTGTTTAAGGTGTCAGTAAGCCTCTTGTGATGTTCTTTTTATGTGGCTGATCTGTGCAAACTTGGCGCTTCGCTTTGGTCTAACTAGTTATGCCAGTTCAATATTTACATCCTGTCTTATTTAGTACGTTGCTAGCTGCTATTCACAGCTCTGAAACTATTGTCTGGCATCAGTCCAGGACCACGTCTCATTTTATAGCAGAAGAGTTGCAATGTTTTATTGCTATCTTAAAAAATAGTCCAAAAAAGTTTTTTT
The DNA here is from genome assembly GCA_015108495.1 of Heterochromis multidens. Lineage (NCBI taxonomy): Eukaryota > Metazoa > Chordata > Actinopteri > Cichliformes > Cichlidae > Heterochromis > Heterochromis multidens. The sequence continues at coordinate 11,227 of VUQS01067349.1, read as the reverse complement.
TAAAAAAAATGTCAAATCAAGTTTTTTGTCTATAGAACAGTGTTACATATATTGTCTCACATGCAGTTCTTGATGTAGTTATTAAGAATGGAAAGTAAAAAGATCTCTATAAAAACCACTTTGCACACATGTAAGAACCCTCGAAAGAGGAAATTAAAAGTGAGATCTTAGATGTCTTGGTGTGTAATGGAGAACAAACAGTCACGACACACGTTATGTGATACGTAGTGCTTCATACATTGTAGAGTTTAAAGCATACGTGAAAATCAAGGCAAAGCTGAAATTTGTTTCAAATGCAGCCCCTTGTTTCTGATCTTGTTAAAGCAAGAGAAGAGGATTTTAAGAGTTTCTTCAATTTTTCCATTTGGTGCACGACTCCTGCCAAAGTCACAATGGCTTAATCAGAAGCAGGCCAAGTTAGCGTCAGTGGGCAGGCTTTGGTCTTATGCTGGACTTGTGGTTTGGTTCAGGGCTATGTGGACTATGGAGTGCAGAAAACAACCATTTATTTTGACTCTCATTCCTTTTATATGCGTCACACATGCATGTCCTATCTGCTTTTGTAAAGGAAGGTTGAAGGCCAGGGCCTGCTGTGTCTTTTTTGGTGTTTTTCGCATTTGCTGTGTCAAAATACAGTGCAACAAGGGGAACAGAGAGTCTGTTCTGTTTTGACAACAAGACTGATTAGTTCACTGGTATTCTCCTTGTCTCTGCCTTGCTGTACTGAGGTCTTTTTATTTGTTCATAATCAAATCTTATCACTCAGCTGCTCCACTCTGCGTGATGCACTCAGAAATTGAGCTGTAATCATTGTCACATTGCTCCTCTTTTCTGTTCACCAAATTGATTGGATTTGGCAATCAAATTGGTAGATTGACTCAATCTGCTTTGATCAGTTTCCAGAGTGTAGTGACCTACTTAAAGCAAAAAGTATGACAGTTAACAGTCCAGGTATGCAGGTATGTGTCTTTAAGTGACAGGGTGATGAGCTGGCTTCTGTTTATTGCATCATTCAAGTTCATGTTAAGCCAAAAGATACCAAATGTAACCTCTCAATGTACATTTAAGACACACGTCTCAGGGTGGCATCACATGTGCATTGCTGACTGAATGCTGCATTTTTGCTTATTTGAGAGGAACCTGGAGGTTGGGGGTGTGTGGTGGACTCACTGCAGGTGGGTGGGCACTCCAGCAGGGTCCAGGGTGGGCAGCATAGAATAAAGCTAGAGTTAAAGTCAGAAAGAGGACATTTCTTTGGAGTTAGTCACTGTGGGGAGAGGCTGGGCTTTCTTCCAGCTGGCCTGACGGCTCTATCAAGGAATGTGTGTGACTGGAGGCCTGGGTGGGGCAGTGGCTGTGCACTGTGCGACTCCCTCTGCAAGCAAAGCAGAGAGACAAAGCGATGTGATCCGTGTCGTGGACTGTGGTGTGGTACTTCTAGGCACTGCATATGTTTTTATTTGCTTTCTTCACTGTTGGTGACCACATTTTACCTTCCAGAAACACCTGCACATGTGTTTATGTGTGTGGTCTTAACAAGGCACTAAGTAAAGAGGGTGGAGCGAACTGTCTCATATATTTCGATTTTGTTAAATCTGATATGTCCATTTTGTGATATGCCATTTTATATAAGGAAGTTGTAGCATAGCATATAAAAGGTCACACATATAAAAATGTCATCACTAAGGCAAACACAGTCTCACATTTTCTTTAGTGTACCTCGTTGTGTCCCCTGACATAACAGTCTGAATCTGTAACAAGGGTATGAGCTTGAGTATACACAGCTGCTGTGGTGCAAGTCTCCCTTCATGATACAAATGTAATGTAAATCCAGTACAGGCTGGTCTTTTATCTCAGCTATGTATTCTATTTCAGTATAAGACTCATTCAAAAAGGCATTCAATAACAATGCATTTCTCAGGCCAAGCTTTAATATGTTTTTCAAACTTTGTATCACTGTTAGGGGCTTTAACAAACACTGGTATTAAAACCTGACTGTTCTGTCTCACAAACATAGTAATGAGCAGTTTAGGTTATTGAACATAAAATGTTGGGGAAGGGGAAGTTAATGATGGGGTTGAAGAGCCTGCCTCAGAAGAATTTTCCTGAGGGGCATGTTCCCACTGGTGCTGCGTGTCTCTATGAACATCAAGTCTGGTTCTGTTTGTACTGAGACTGACAAAAAGAAGGCTTTGTTTCACAATAACACAATAATTGGCACAAGACCTGTAAGATGTTGGGCTAGTTACAGCATGTGCTTGGCGTCCAGAACGATGCTTAGAATTCAAATGATAAATTTCAATTTAGGCAACAAAATTTTACTGCTATATTTGCTAATATTGCTGCTCATTTCTGCTTTTCTGTAGTGGTTTTATATTTTTCACAGTCTTCTTTTGAGCAGTGAAACTACAGCAGAGGAATGCATAAGCATATTTTAAAATATATTTCCTTTTTGAATTCCTCTATAAGCAGATTTGCTTGTTTTTGATGTTCAGTTTCAAACTCTAACAAAATAAATTGTTGTGGTGTGGTTATTTTGTCTATCTCATTTTCTGCAGACAAACAAGTAGTTGAATTTATTTACTTAAAAAGAGTTTTGCACATTTCCTTACCAGTGTGAACACTGCTACCAGCTACTTGCTGGTTAATTATTAAAGCCTCTTAAGGTGATGATTGATCAGCATCTACACTAAATGCCATCAATTAACCCTGACACTTACCACAGTATTTTACTTTATCATTCATATGGAGATGCACCTCTTAACATAGCAGTGACTTGTATGTTAAAAATACATGCTTAGCTTTTGTCATCTGTCAAGCATGTGACTGAAACCCAAAATCTAATTATATAGCAACATGGAATGTTACTGCAAAAGAGAGCAGCAAAGGTTTCTTTGCTGTCTTAACAATACTTAATTTATTTACAAATCATATTAATTAGGTCATTTTTTTCTGTCAACAGAAGTCAAGAATACAAGAACAGAAGCAACAAACTGAAGCTCCTTGGCTTTGCTTGAGCAATCCAAGGTAAGTAAGTGTCCTTAGGTATAATGCAAATGGTACAAAGAACATCTATGACAGGCTACAAAAAAAAGGATGATGCAACTTTCTTACTAACATCACGTTGCTCAAACACCATTTAGTCAGTGTAGACCACGGAGCAGCATCAATTTTACGGCCAGACTCCAAACCACTTTTGGAATGTTTGCTACAAAGCCTCCTACGTAACTGGAAGGTCATGCCTCCGTCATTCAACTGTGAAAGGCCTGCCTTGTCGAAACCTGACACCTGGCTGCTTCTGCTCCATGTGCCTCCTTTTTGTATCCCCTCCTTTTTCCACAAGTGACCACCTGTTCCACTCGAGCCCCTTTTCCCTTCTTAAGAAACAACTATGTCAAGAGCCTGCCAAAGATAATTTAATTTTTTTGTGTGGAGGGAAAAACTAGCAGTAACTAAACTCATTAGTGTTGATTCTGTAGGCCAATGATACTGTATAAGAGATGCATATCCAGAAATGCTCTGTGATTGCATTCTAGTTAACAGAAGCTTTTGTTTGTCTGCCTGGCTTTCCTCATATCCCCCCTTCTCGATACTGATACCAGGCCATAATAAAACATGACAGACAGACAAGCTTGTTGGCCTACCTTTTTATTTGGCATTGGATCAGTGGTACTCAGGCATGTTATAGAAATGAAAGAGAAAGAATAGAGAGCTGAATGACTGTCATGTACTCTGAACTCTTGGAGTCACAGACTAGTTGCTCGTCTAGTGATTTCAAGAACAAAGGCTCATTCATTTGGCATCTGTTTACAACATAATCCACATTTAATCACAAGATCTTTTTGGGTTAATTGTTAATTTTCCTAATTTAGTTTATACTACATTAGACTACTTTCTAAGCTGGTCTAAAAAGAGGCAAAGGAAGAAATACTTGTGATTAAATCTAGTAATGAAAGTAAAAAGTGCAGGGACTTTTCTGTAAATATTTTCTTATGCACAGTCTGGTCTTGTAAGGCTCTAAGGAGCTTTTTCAGTTCTGGCTGGATGCATTTCTCTTCTTTTCTGTTAAGTGTGTAGGCTAACATACCATAGCAAAGCTTGACAATAGTTTCTCCCCCTTTCTTATTTGCTACCTCACTTTCATTTTTTTTTTTAAAAACTTCCTCTTTTCCTCATATCCCTTTCTGTTTGTTTCAAATTCCCCCTTGATTATTGTTGCATGCCACAGCTACTCCCCACAACTTGCTGCCAGAAATTTGTCAAAACGTCTAGGACATAATGGCCCAAATACTTCAAGCACAGTAAGTCTGTGTGCAAGGGTAAAATTATTGTCGAAATATTCATCAAAGCTATATGATTATGCTTGAAAATAAACCAGTGACAGGATAGTTGTGTCCCAAGATTATCCATTTGAGTGAGGATGCATTCTTAACTTTTCACTCTTGTGATATTTTTGTGAACCCAATAATGTTCCTTTGCTTTCCCCTGTGAGCATTTTTTTCCAAAGACGTATCTCATCCAGCAGTAATCTGTTTTTCTTTCTCTGCCAATAAGCCTAGAGAAAGAAAAACCAAGATCACGTGAAAGGTTTGTCAGCTATTTGTATCTGTTTTTATTGACTGAATTAAGACAGGATATGGGTGTGCAAAATAAGCTGCATTCTAACCCATGGGGAAGATACAAATTCCGTTTGATTTCTCCCAAATACTGTCAGTATGGGATCTGAGGGACACAGTAAAGATTTTGTAAATAGCAGTGTCAGTTGGCCTGATTTGAATTTGCTCTACCCAAGTTAATTGAATAAAGCTGGGTTTTTGGCATTGCTTACTGCTTTGTTTGCCCCTTCCGTTTCCACACATTTCAGCTATAACTGATGCATATAATGTTGCAGCTTGAGGTCTTGATAGATTCATGTTTCAAGGTGCAGTGATGTCATGCAGAAAAGCACAATGTGAGAGAAAGAAGGGAGGAGGACAGAGGAAGAAACAAAGTGAAGATCAGGTTGTATATACCTGCAAGTGGTTGGCATCACCTTTGGAATAAGCATTATCCTATTCTCTGGCATAATCACTCTCAGTGGTCTGAAGGCTATTTTTGAAAGAGGGTTTAACTTTACCTCAAAGCTTTGCATGCTTTCTTCAGTATTCCCAACAATGCAGAACTAGTCTATTTATTGACTTGTGTTAATTTGCAAAGGGCTTGTTATGTGACGTAGGACTGGCATCAACAGATTGGGAGACCCATTTGCAAATCAGTTTGGTTTCCAAACTGTCTGTTTATTAATGGTTTATTACACTTAACTTTTCATACTCACTGTGGCACATCTAGCCATTGTTACTGTATGCATGGAAGCAGCTAAATAATGTGGTAAATTTGTTTTCATACATAACTTTAACAAATAACTAAATTAAATTACTGAGATAATAGTTCATATGTTTGAGATAAAAATTTAGTTTGGAGACAAACGAGTCTGTACCCTACTTACTTGAACCCACACACACACACACACATTCACACAAAGAACTGTATTCACCACCTAGATTTGCAGTGTAATGGGTCACATCTCATAGCTAGGACATAGAAGAAAAACACCAAAATTTTTTTCTTCTAACTCTCTCATTTGTTTAAAATACTGTATATTGGCAGCATGGCAGGAGTGGCATATGGCTGCTGAATGAGTGATGCATGTTACAGAGCATCTTGAAACAGTTGTTTCTTTATCATTGTTTCGCTTTCCTCTTGTTTCCAGCAGCTTGTTATCTTGCAGAACAGTGAGGCAGTATCAGTGAGTGAGGAAGGGATTCATGGCCTACTGCTGTAACTGTGTTTTTAACAGTGATGCAAAATAAGATAGAAAAATATACTATTATTACTATATATGCTATTATTATTTCCTAGTACAGTGATATTAAAATAAAAAATATTTTTGTAAAGTCAGAAAAGTTTTTCCTAAGAGTTTTTATTCCTCAAATCTGTGTTTTTCATCACATCCACAAAAACACAGGCAACTAATCACTACAGTGACTCATATCCTGTTTCATTCATGACACCTGTGAATAGGCTTTTGCCATTTTCTGTTGGCTGATAGAACCTTTGTTAAAAACCTCCTGAATGGCTACAGCAGGCGTTTGTAATGATTGTCTCACTGAAATGACTTTGCCATTTCAGTGAGAGCTTTGCTACTGTCTAATGGTGCAACATCATTAATCAAAAAGTACTTCTAATACTGTTGCCACCAATGACTATCTACATTCTCTGCAATTTAAAAAAAAAAACACATGCAAATCCATTTCTTGCGGTAGAGACACATTATTTTGGACAGCTTTGTATATTTCGAGTAGTGGGTGCTGGAGAGCTTGATACTAATGAAACAATAGGTTCTCTGTTCCAAAAAGGAGAGTGGGTATGACCAGTCAGCATGTTTGAGGAGGCATGTCTAAGAATGATGTCAACAGACTTTATCATTGCTGTGATGACTGCATACAGTGCATCTGGAAAGTATTCACAGCGCTTCACTTGTTGCACATTTTGTCATGTTACAGCCTTATTCTAAAATGGATTAAATTAATTTTTCACCTCAAACTTCTACACACAATACCCCATAATGACAAAGTGAAAATAGTTTGCTTGAAATTCTTGCAAATTTTTAAAAGATAAAAAACAAAAATATAACATTTACATTAGTATTCACAGTCTTTGATCAATACTTTGTTGAAGCACCTTTGGCAGCAGTTACAGCCTCAAGTCTTTTTGAGTACGATGCTACAAGTTTGGCACACCTATTTTTGGGCAGTTTCTCCCATTCTTCTTTGCAGAACCTCTCAAGCTCCATCAGGTTGGATGGGGAGCGTCGGTGCACAGCCATTTTCAGATCTCTCCAGAGATGTCCAGTCGGGTTCAAGTCTGGGCTCTGGCTGGGCCACTCAAGGACATTCACAGAGTGGTCCCGAAACCATTCCTTTGTTATCTTGGCTGTGTACTAAAGGTCGTTGTCCTGTTGGAAGATGAACCTTTGCCCTAGTCCGAGGGATGGTATTGGCCAGCTGATGAGCTGGTTTCCTCCAGACTTGCTGCTTGGCATTCAGGCCAAAGAGTTCAATTTTTGTTTAATCAGACCAGAGAATTTTGTTTCTCGTGGTCTGAAATCCTTCAGGTGCCTTTTGGCAAACTCCAGGCGGGCCGTCATGTGCCTTTTACTGAGGAGTGGCTGAGGAGCAGTAGTCATAAATACATTAATAACACTTCTATGGTTCACTGCTGAAAATGGATGCATAGCTGTCACTACTGAACAGAACAAGAAGATTAATGTGGTAGCATATAGCATATGTGTACTTGTTTTCCTATTAGATTAGTGTTTGTGGTTGTACATGTGTATTAACTAGAGAGGGTTAACACTAACAGCTGATATATTTGTTACCATAAACTTCTCCACCTCTGTGTGTTTTCATAAAATAAATACCTTTAACCATTATTTCTGTTTCTATTGACTTTTGAGCTGACCTATAGGCTGGGATTTTTGGCTGCTTCTTCAGGGCAGGGAGTGGTCTGACTTCAACCAAATTTCCAAAACATAGCACATCCTGGAGGGAAGGAGCTTATGGTTTGGTGTTTTAAGGACAGAGAGGCTGTGAAGGAGTTTTAACACCATCTAGTGTTCACTTTTGGGTCCTTTAAGTCAGACTCCATACGAAGCGGGATTTGATCATTTTTGTTCAGGCAAATGTAAAATTTGTTCAAAGTCTGTCATTTCTTTTTGCAGCAAAACAAAGAGAATTTGTGCTACACCAGGGCTGGAATTGAAGAAAGCAAAAAAAGGTATTTTAGGAAGTTAAGGTTATGATAAATCTTCCATATTTTATATTGTAGTGAGTTCTTGCCAGCTACCTATGATTTTTCTGTTGAATCTGCTATTTTTATGGTTATGTTTACAGATGGCTGACGACGAGGACACCAGGGAGGTGCTCTTTCCAGACTGGGAGGGTCCTGACAAAACTGGCTTGACCATTGAACAGAAAAGTGGAGGAGAGCTCTTTGTTAAGGAGGTGAAAGGAGAGTCACCAGCAGCACGGTCTGGAAGAGTATATGAAGGTAACAAATTCCTTTTTTCCTCAAATTAGTAGCTTTCATCAAATATTTAGTAAGATATGTATGATGTACATGCTGACTTATTTTCTTTTTTTTTGCTGCTGCTTCCACTTAAATCATAGGTGACCAAATTGTGGGTGCTACTATCTACTTTGAAAATATGAGTTCAGAAGAAACAGCAGAGCTACTGAAGACACTGAACAAACACAAGGTTGGACTGAAACTACAAAACAAAGGAGACAAATCCCCTTGCTACTCACCGCTGAGCACACCATGTCGTTCGCCAGTCAGCACCCTTACATGGGAAGGGAAGACCCGCTTTGGAGATTCCAGTCCAGACATCATTCTTGTAAGTTCCTTTTCTTTAAAAACTACATTATCACTCATTTGTTTGTAGGAAAGCTAGTGGACTAATACAAGGTATGCTATAACAGTTGCATGTTTTTTTTGTTGTTTTTTTTCAATCAACAGAGTGGGGATGATGAAGATTATAAGAGAATATACACAAAAAAGATAAAACCAAGGCTGAAGTCTGAAGACCTTGCAGAGGGAGTAGATGTTCGCACAGAGCGGCACAGCAGCACGAGCAGTGATGGCAGCACAATTACTACCATCACTCGTCGTATCACTACTTACACAGTAGATATGCCAAGTGGCATAAGTGAGCAACTTGAACTTTCAAGCCCAGACATCAAAGTGCTAAGGCACGAATCTGGAGATGGATCTTCTCATATCAGAATCTCACATGGCAGCCCTTCAGGTAAAATGGGAGCAGAAGAAGGTGTTTTTGAGTCAAGTGATATAACTTACACTGAGCCAAAAATTACTTCCCCAGTGACACGCTGGGGCAACGGTGGGGTTCAAACTACAACACATAGAAGAGAGGAAAAAGAAAGAAGTGCAGATATCAGATTTAAGGGTCTGAGCTTTGGAGTAACAGGTGGTAAATGCCAGGAAGGCACTGAAACTTTAAGAGGGAGTGGAGAGCATGGAGATGGAAGTATTCAGGATTCAGAAATAAATGTGACATTAAGAGACAACAAAAACACTGCCGGCATGCATGTTACAGGAGGGTCAGGAGGTGCTGGGATAACCTCAACTGATGATAACAGAGGGTCAGTTAGTCTGTCTTTACCAGGAAAAGGCATGAAGATTTTGACTACAACCACAGACAAAACACAGATGGTAAGTTCAGACAGTAGTTTAGGTGAGAGGACAAAAATGAAGGTATCTGGAATTACAATCAGTCACCTACAGACAAAAGGATCAGGTAGTACTGACATTCCACATATCAGAATAGGAAGATCCTCAGATACTGATACAGATTTGAAAGATGGCAGGATAGAAGGATCAGCAATCACATTAGATAATGTTACCTCAGGATTTTCCTCAGAAAAATTAGAACCAGACATCAAAGGGGCCGATGTGCACATCAAAGGTCCCAGTGCCAACACCAAAGGGCCAGTTTTGAGTGTAACACTTCCGGAGTCTGAAAGTGACATCAAAGGAGCTGAAATCAACTCTAACATTCAAATCAAATTGCCAGTGAGTGATAGCAAATACAAAATGGATGTTAATGTTCCATCTTTATCTGGGCGGAATAGAGATGTGAATTTGAAGCATTCTAGGGTAGAGGAAAAACTTGATGTAACTGGTGAGAGAGATATAGTAGCACCGAAAGTTGACATTGAAAGTTCACATACAAGCATTGAGAGGAAGGAAGGAACAAAAGCTGATGTACAAATTCCTGAAGTTGACATTAAAGCAACAAAATCTTCTGTTGAAAGCAAGGATATAAAAATTAAAGGACCCAATGTTGATATTAAAGGAACACAGGTAAACGTCACAGTGCCTGATACAGAATTTGGAGTTCCAAAAGCAGAGGGTCTAGATGTCGATCTAAAACTTACCAAATCCCAAACTGACACTAAAGTATCCAAAGTAGACTATAAAACAAGGATAAAAGGGGAAATAAAAACACATGAGATTTACGTCAAAGGTCTAGAGGTTAACCCTCCCAGGGTTGGTATTGATGTTAAAGCACCTGAATTTGACATTGCAGGACCACAAGTGGACATTGAAGAACCTGACGCAAAACTTAAAGGATCAAAAATAGAACTGCCATCATTGTCGGGAACCAGGCTGACAGATTTGGACATCAGTGTGAAAGGTCCCAAAATGAAGGGAAATTTTGATGTATCAGTTCCAAAAACTAGACATGATATGGAAGCTCCAAAAGTGAAGATTGAAGGACCAGAAGTTGACAGTGAAGGGTCTAAAGGTGGATTTGAAATGCCCCAAATTAAAATGCCATCACTTGGCTTCAAAGGTCCGAAAGTTAAAGGTCCAGATGTTGACATTAACCTTTCCAAGGCCAATATTGATGTCAAACCATCAGAAATCAATGATACAAAACCAGGAGTTGATGGGACAAAACTTAAAGGACATGTTGATGTGTCAGCTCCAAAGATTGAGGGAGACATAAAAGCCCCCAAAGTGGACATTGAAGGACCAGAGATTGACATTGATGACCACAAAGGAGGACTTGAAATGCCAAAATTCAAAATGCAATCATTTGGAATGAAAGGTCCAAAAATCGGATGCCCAGACGTTGATGTCAGCCTGCGGAGACCTGACATTGATATCAAAAACCATGAGGTTGACATGAAAGGAGTTGACATTGATGTTGAGGGCCAGAGCGGAATGATCAAAGGACCAAAATTGAAGATGCCAAGTATGTCAGGACCTAAACTTCCCGTGCCTGATGTGGATTTCAATCTGAAAGGCCCTAAAGTTGAAGGTGACGTGAAACTTCCAAAAATGGAAACAAGAATAAAACCACCTGAAGTTGACATCAAAGGTCCAGAGGTTGACATTGAAGGGCCTAAAGGTGGATTTGAAATGCCCCAAATTAAGATGCCAAAATTTGGCTTCAAAGGTCCAAAGGTTGAGGGTCCAGATGTTGACATAAACCTTCCCAAGGCTGATATCAATGTCAAGGCACCTGAAGTCGATATTAGCGGGCCAGAAGTTGAAGGTCCTGATGCAAAACTCAAAGGACCCAAATTCAAACTTCCATCATTATCAGGACCTAGTTTGCCAGACTTTGACATCAATTTGAAAGGGCCCAAACTTAAGGGAG
>VUQS01067336.1:0-18174 GCA_015108495.1 Heterochromis multidens | reverse complement strand
CTGTATATTATATTAAAAAAAATCCCCTCTCGCCCTTGTGGGCGGTCTTTATCCTTCAAGCTCGGGTCCTCTACCAGAGGCCTGGGAGCTTGAGGGTCCTGCGCAGTATCTTTTCTGTTCCTAGGACTGTGCTCTTCTCGGATCTCGGATGTCATTCCTGGGATCTGCTGGAGCCACCCGTCCAGTTTGGGAGGTTACTGCCCCAAGTGCTCCGATTACCACGAGGACCACTGTTACCTTCACCCTCCACATCTTCTCTAGCTCCTCTCTCAGCCCTTGGTATTTCTCAAGTTTCTCGTGTTCCTTCTTCCTGATGTTGCTATCACTTGGTATAGCTACATCTATCACTACAGCCTTCTTCCTCTGCTTGTCCACCACTACTATGTCTGGTTGGTTAGCCATCACCAGTTTGTCTGTCTGTATCTGGAAGTCCCACAGGATCTTAACTTGGTCATTCTCGACTACCCTAGGGGGCGTATCCCATTTTGACCTTGGAACTTCCAGGCCATACTTGGCACAGATGTTCTTGTATACTATGTCAACCACTTGGTTGTGGCATTCCATGTATGCCCTGCCTGCTAGCAGGGCATACATACAACACCCGAGACCTATTGTTCCAAAGTCAGGTAGTGTTATCACTAGTGTTACCACTATTGCATGGTTTTGCAGGACATCGTATCATCATATTGCAGTTTATCGCATTGCATCACATTAGGTCATATTACATCGTACAGTATGATTGCATCACATTACATATTTCATTCTGTTACATGGTATTGTATGTCATTGTAAGGCATTTTATGGTATTGCATTGTACTGTTTCATACTGTTACACATCACATCTTATTGTATTGCATCATATCACGTGAAGGTGGGATCATGTTGCAGACATGTGTACCGAATTGGCAAGTGAGTGTATATCTTTGTTACTCCAAGACCCTTTCAAACACACTTAATCACAGAAAAACCCCAAACTAACCTTTAATTTGTGTTAATGATGGGAAAGTCAAGCCATTTTTACATCCAAACTTTGGTAAGTTTCAGGAGAATCAGGCCAAGGATATTTTACACTGTTGTCCCTTCTCAAATTTGGCACATAGTCTGCTTCAGATGCACGTGCACAACTGGGAAATTCAGGAGGCGGCACACCCGAGTATATTACTAGTGTTATTCACACAGATGCTATCATCTGACATCACATCACACAAACTTCGTACTAGGGAATCGGCAAGTTAAAAACTGGCTAATTGCCAATTTCAGCTGTGTCAGACACAGCTGAAATAGAGTGTGTTCTCATATGTCCTTCTGCTGGGTGATGTTCAGAAAAGGTCAGGGCATCAGTGCATGTGTGAAAAAAGCATTAGAGCAAAAGGGAGAATGACAGACAGAGATAAAAAGCAGAGACACTGAAATTTAAAAATAGCAAGGTGAAAGGTCATAAGCTGCTGCTTTATATATAAATATCAACATATGTCACAACCTGAGGGACAGTGAATGACCCAGACACACACAGCACAGGCATGCAGCCACACCCACACACACCACACAAGCCTACTGCACATTATTAATATATATGAAAAGTGTATAAATATAAAGTGTTAGGCTCTCTATTTTGTGTGGACTATTGTCTAAATTATATTTTGCGTGTGCAATATTATTTATTTAAACTTTCATGTACTAAAGCCCCACTGAAAGTGATACGACAGAGAACAAGAATCGAGAGAGAGAGAGAGAGAGAGAGAGAGGGAGAGGTAGGCGGAACCTAGGTTCTCACTTGGTGACGGTAACACTCTCTCTCTCCATCTGTGTGTATGTGTGTGTGTATGGGTGTGTGTATGGGTGTGTGTGTCTCAGTCTGCCGGCTATTGTCGCTGTGCTCACACTGTTCGGCACCTTCACAGCCACTGTACCATCTGTCGGAGCGTTTTTCACGGAGGTTGAATGAAATTAAACGAGTTTTTTTTATTTGGATACTCTGTTTTGGGAACTGACTGCAACACTACAGGAACCTAAATGTGAGTACAGCATCGCGCCTTTTAATGACATGTGTCTTTACTGCTGTCTTTGCGCTTTGCTTTAATTGCAAGTGAAACTGTCTTCAGCAACAGAAAACTAGAATTGAGCTCTGCGTTCTGCAAGGGAGGCTTACGATTCCGTAGTTGTTGAGGATTTTTCCTGACATTTGGATCATTGGGTCAGTATGCCAGTATTTTCACATCCTATAACGCAGTGACATCGCTTTAGGGTTTAGCCATCTGCAGTGACACAGTAAGGGAAACTAGAATTCTTACTACACATAAAGAAAAAAAGGGGTGAGAATATTCTGTTTATAATCAGCTCCTCTGCTCTTTCCCTTTATTGTGAACTTCCCTACATCCCATCCACTCAGGCTGTTTTTTTTGCTCCCATTAACCTGTTGTCAAATTTTATTAGCAAACTGAAAAACAGCTGAGCTGGCACCACTGACATTGCGGTACAGCAGGCACTAGTGTCCCTGCCACAGCTCCAGGGGTAACCAATGCAGACAATTAATAAATTATTAGACCGAACGATTAAATTAGCTGCGTGTGTCACTGAATCTCTCCAGCTCCATATTACTCTGGGAGGGACCATACAATGTTTTTGATGTAGCAGAACCAGCTTATGCACTGTCAAGAACCCTTCTGAGTGCAGTTTATTGTGTGCTTAACCAGACTGGAAAGGTTCTGCAATGAGTTTATGAACTTTAAAGGGGGCTGCTTGTACTAGTAAGGCTCGTAGCTCATTTATCACCTCTAGTAGAAAATGTCTCAGCTGTGAATAAATTAATAATAATATATTTTCTCTGTTGTCCTTTTCCACACAAAAAAAGTAAAAAGAAATCTCCCCTGCTGCTGGCCGATTTATCCTGAACAGGTTTAATACTTTAAATGGTTTTACAAAACAACAGTGACCTTTTATTTTTCCATAGTCCTTAGCCATTTACAGCAACATACTATATATATGTATTCTGTTCAAATGACAAAAGTCATTTAAGTGTACATCTAGTTCAGTGTACATCTAATCCAAACAGACTGCTTCTCCCTGAGAAATTAGTTGATTTTAACTTATTCTGGTTTTATTTTCCATACTTGCTCATGCTAAGGCTGGTTGCTTCATTCACCATTCATCTGTCTACTATAGGGTCTGTACCTTACAGTACAAAGTGCCTTAAGGTGACTGTTGTGTTATATATGCAAACCTCAATTAAACCGAATTGAATTTGTCTGAAACAGATGATAAAAACTCACAACAGTGAAGCCACGGGTTTTGCACTCAGTTGATCTGAGTACAGTGTATTGTAGTTTCACCTTTAAGTGTTGTGTATGTCAGTCTGAAATTCACTGCTCTTTGTCCTGGCAAAGATTCTTCAAATTTAAAAGATAGAAACTTACATGCATTTGAGGATTGTTTGTTATCAATAATCTTCTGCTTATTAAAGTGAATCTTAGAAAGAAACAAAAGGAGACAAAAGGCAGCACAGCTATGAAAACTATGAGGATGAATGACCAATGATGACTTATTGATTTATGCTTAGTGTGATGAATTATCTCCACATGCTGAAATGATTTTCATGCTCTCGATGTTAGACAGATGCTTCTTCTGAAAGAAGTGTTGCAAAGGCTCACTATTTTTTAACAAAATGTGAACATTTCTAGAGTAAAAACAAGCTTTGCTGCATATATTTACACAAAAACTATGTATGTATAATGTTTGTATAATGACTTCTACACTTTCATCAAACACTCGAGCAGCTGAGCCACCTCAGGCAGAGAGAGACACAGGGACAGTGATCTCTGAGAAAATATCATGCTTCACTAGGATGTGGGGAAATGTTTCGATGGACCTTAATGGTCTTTTTTAGTAACAAATCGAAACCATGAATCCTCTGTTCCTCCTGTAGAATTCCTGTTTTCTACTTCAACAGTTGTAATGTTAAAATCAATAGAATCTCATTTTCTTCTCTTCTGTGTCTGCATCCCCCCCATTTTCTCCTCCCACGGTGAAGATGGATACAGTCAGTTTGTCCCTCTCTTGCTTGCATTTCATCTTTCCCTCTTTCTCTTTTCCTGATTTCCTGCTTCACTGGCTTATTAAAGCTAAAGTATATTAAAAAGCAGTGAGTAGGAAATGATATTTTTTGTGATCCACTGAATTTAAATGCAGTTCTCACTCGTTTCTGTATTCTCTGCATTGGTGGATGATTTAAAACATTGCAAGTAAACATCCCTTCCTCTTTCTTGACCCCCGTGTCTCCTCTATTGCTTGTAGTGAACTGTTTCTGACCTCACTGGAAAGATAATCTGTGCAGTTTTAGCTCCGACCTTGAAGGCAGATGGATGACTGTGGTTAGCCAGGAGCACCAGCTTTACTTACCTGAAGTTGCTTTTTCCACCACTTCACCCAGTCGCTTGCATGCACACACATATTACAGCACCTTCTCTCCTTTCACTCTCAGTCCAGATGGACTCTCCTCTCCTTCCTTCTTCAAGGTTTCCCTCAGAAGTCAGATGTTGATGTGACCTTTAAAAGGCCCTTTCACTCTGGACAAAAACCCACTTACATCTGACTTTTGTCTTCAGTGGGAAAATGTATAATAGGCATTCACTCCCGGGTCAAATGACTCTGCAGCTGTCACAGGTATTAGCGGTTGCAGCTCAGATCAGCAGTGATGGAAACATGACACCCAAGTTTTGACCCCCTTTTCATGCTGTGATGCATATTGTCATTCTGTCTTAACTTCTTTGTCATCTCAGCCACAAATTCCATCAGTCTCCATTAAAGCAGCAGTCTAACATTGTTTAGTCAGCACTGAAGTTGAAGAGACTAAAGTAAAAAACACAAACAAAAGTAACCACACTAACATGTGGTTCTGTACAATTTACTAATCCTGTTTTCAGTTTGTTTGTGAGGTTAAACATCACACACAGCTGAAAAACCACTAAGACAAACTCATCTTGGGAATTTCTTTTACAAATGTTTTAAAAAATATGCATATATGTGCTAATTTGGTGTAAAAAAGGAGAATTATTTGCACCCTTAGATGAAGTTAAGCACACGTTTGGCACACTTGTCAACACAATTGTGACAAGTGTGCCGTAGTTTTTATGGTTGCCAACCGTTTTTAGTTCACTGGATGGAACAGATACAATGTTTGGTGCTTTAGAGGTGCTTAGGGTATTGGTTATTCTTCACTTTTCCAACAACACTAGCAGGTCACAGTTTTCACTCATCCTGTGTCAAAAGAGGATTAAAAAAATTGGATTAGGAAATGTGATTCAAGTAAAGGTGATGTGACATGAAGAGCTGAGAAAAGAGAAGACAGGACAGAGTTTTTAAAGGACAGTAGAAAAAGAACTGAGATTAAAGTAGGTGAGGTCAAAGGGAGTGGAAAGTGGAAGATGGATGGTAGGATGAGGACAGGAGGATAAAAAAAGAACTTCAGAGGAGGGTTAATGTGAACGAGATAGCAGTGAAGGTGTAATCGGTCTCCAGAGGAGCTCTGATAAGCAGCACTTAAGAGCCTTTGTGGTTAAGTAATCACTGTGATTAACGGCTACAGCAGTGGAGAACGACACTAACAAGTAGCCTGACTGGAGGATCGACACCCACCGTGGTACATTATCACATTATACGGAAACATAACACTGTTGTGGTGTGGTTTCCTCCACAATTCTGGTGATTCTGTGTAATTTTCTGAAAAGATTTAGACTGTGCTTCACTTCAGTTCAGGTGTTGCTTTGAAAGATTGAAATGCAGTTGTACATCAGAGCTCTTATTTATCTGAGACTGTGTAAAATTACAGAATCGCTCAATCATTGTTTTATATTTCAGTATATATTTACATATTATATATTTACTATCTCATGTGCAACAACTTCTCTAGTTTCTCTGGTCCCACATTTACCTCTTTTTCACACCAACACAGAGAAGAGGAAGTTTATTCCAATCCACTATGAACAAGAATGCAGTGAAAAAGTGATCACAGGGGTAATGGCTTTCTTGTTTTCTATAAAATGCCTGTTATGATAAAATACTTAACACATTTAACTACTTTGCTATGTGCAAGTGGTAGATACCTGCAGAATTAGTGTTAAATATATAAATTACATAATACTACATTTGGTTTGAAGCTGCGTGGAACATTTTTTCACCATAAGGGAGCATAATTGGTAAAAGTTGACAGCATTTGTCTGCAGCGCTTGTGTGACAGGTTAGACGTGTCTTTCCATGCAGTGTAGTCCACTTGTGAACAGCCTTTAGTGCATCCAACTCAACAACTACCCACCGTTATGCGCCAGTTATCTGCCAATTATTTTTACAAATGAGGTAAAAATAACTTGCAGGCAGTGGAATAAAGCCTTACTTTGCCCTTCAGGTGGGTGTTTCCTTTAATGATACAGCATCACATGAAAACTGTTATTAGAGTCAGTGTGCAACTAACATACTAAAGTAAAGTGAAGTAAAAAAATCATTAAAACAGATTGCTTTGATTCTATAAAAAGACAAATAAGAGACAAAGGATTAGTTTGAAAACTAAAAGAAACCAGACATGTCAAGATTTTTTACCCTCTATTAACCTGATTTTTATACTGTACTTTTATATTGATGGGATAGTCTGGTTATTGAATAGTTGAATAGGGGATATGTCTACATACAAAGGTTTTGCAGTGTGTATGTGTTTTGTGGGTGGATGTTGGGCAGGAAGGCTATTATGCTGTGCATGCATATTTTTACTTCTGCCAAGGAGGTTATGTTTTTGGTAGCGTTTGCGGCGTGTGTGTCATTCTGTCTGTAAACACGATAGCTCAAAAAGTTTAAATGAATTCTGATAAAACTTCATGTTGGGTCATGTTTACAATCCATTAAAATTTGGCTTACATCCATCAAGATGTCCAAGGTCAACGTAATGATTTATTGGTTGAAAATTGACAAAAAGCCTTATAACTTAGAAACTATGATTCTTACAAGTGTGGTGTATATTGTCAACATGTAGAAAGCACCGTTTGAAGGTCAAGCTCCTTCAAGGTCAATAGATTGATCTGAAAGTCAAAGTGATAATAATGCTATATAGAGCTATTTAAAACTATGTTTCTTACTGCCATTGTTTTTATAGACAACATATAGGCATGTAGGGAATTATATATGGAGATTCTAAATATCATGTTACTTTGGACCTCTGACC
Organism: Heterochromis multidens; assembly: GCA_015108495.1. NCBI lineage: Eukaryota > Metazoa > Chordata > Actinopteri > Cichliformes > Cichlidae > Heterochromis > Heterochromis multidens. The sequence goes on along the minus strand of VUQS01067336.1, from coordinate 10,970 downwards.
TCTTCTTAAAGGTCAAAAAAGGTCAAACTTTCATAAAATGTCTTTTATCTTTAAAACTGCTTAAAATTCTGCTGCCTTTGTTTGCATTGGCAACATTTAGGAAATGATACTGGTATATGAGGACTGTAAATATCACATTATAGTTTACATCCAAACATCATGTCACATTTGACCTCTGATCTCACTTTTACATTTCACATCTGCCTTTCTTTCAAGTTGACCCCTAAATGTGTTCTATCTTTAAAGAAAGTGTTGTCAAGAGAAAGAGAATGAGCTGCCTAGCTAGTTAGAAATATACTGTAGTATAATATTATATAATACGTTCAAGTTATTGATGTCCAATTATTTATAAATCAATACCTATTATCTATTACCTACTTCTGCATAATGTTTATGTAATCAAAGTAAACATCTGTCATGCTACTCTAAAGTAAAAACTGCCCAGAGAATGAGCTGCCTTGGAAGAGGTTTGCACTCTCTGAGTGCTTCTTGTTTACTATATTACTCTTGTATGTTGTATCTTGGATATTTGTATTTTATAGCTGTTTTAATATTTTGTGTATCTGCATGTGGACTGAGGATGCAAGTTAGCTAGTAGCTAAATCTGTTACAAAGCATTTTTCTGTCTGGTCCTAGACAAAGAATAAAACTAGAGATGCATAGCTTTTACTTTTGAGATATTTTGTGCTGTTTCGTCAACACTTAGACCAATGTTATTATAAAAAAAATGTAGAACCCAGACAATAAAATGTGAGTTATTTTGCTGTCCATGACGTACAAACAAACAGATTTCGATGTGATAAACGTCAACCTACAGGCTCACAGCTCACCTAATTGGACAGTCGTTCTGGAGACGGCATGTGTCACAATTCTGTTTTTTAATTAGAGGGATGACTCATAAATGAGTGCGGGTGACAGTGGTTTGAGTCACAGCTACAAATCCATCCACTCACACCCTCACTGAGAACAGTCCGGTGCCACGTGCAGCTACTTGTTTAATTGGAACTCCCTGAGCAGAGTGTTGTTTTTATGCCAGTGCAATTTGCTGCGCTTGCTTTTGTTTTCCCAGAGTCAAGAGCTCATTTGACGGAGCAGCAACACCTCCGGCCAATTTAAGCTTTGTTGTTTGTCAAGATAATTATTTGTTATATGTCTTTAGGCTCTACAGGGTTTCTAACTTGTGCTACTTAATGCTGTTGCTCTATTTCATTTTTGAAAGATATTTTAATAGTTAGGTGGTCTGACATTAATGATTTGCCATTTTGCTGCCTCATTACTTCATTAACAAGATGCGATGAATTAGTAGCAGCCAATTATTTTTCTAATTATGAATAAAAGAGCAAAAAATTAATAACTCTTACCACAATTAGATTTTTTTTTTGTGTTAGCGTTACAGAGTTTCACTGTTGTAGAAATCTATGCAAAAAATGAAAGAGACACAACATAATGGTTTAATTCTTTGATGTTCTTATTCATTAAAACCATATGTATGTGCTGAGATTGGTCTTGAAGCTCTGGGTGAATATGAATAACTCGAATAACCACTGATGTCAAACCTTGTGTGACTGGCCTGGTGTGTTCCTAGTTGCTTTAAGAACAGGACTGGCAGTATTTCATGACTTGTTTGCTATTAGGAGGTGGTTACAGTGAGGGATCCATCTTGGGTTAATAAAGATGCAGTTTTCCAAGAACACAGCAGTTTAAACCTACACAAATGAGACTTATTATATGTTCTAGAGCATATGCATTTTTTACATTACAAATTCAGGCACTTTGCCCACACTAAACTGTGGTTATAGTTGTTGCAATGGTCATTGCTTGTATGAGTTGTGAAATCAACACAGTGTCACAATTCACCCTTGATTTGCTGCAGTCTTTTTGGAAACAAAAAGTGTTTCAAAGAGTTTTTTCAAAGTACTCTGCAGACCATCTCATCTCTTCGAAGTGTTGCACCAATTTCCATTTGTGCCATTTGGGAATCCATTTGTTCCTGCACTTATGAATCATAGAGAAGTCTGTAGAGACAGACTTGCTTGCAAGCCCATCCCTTCTGCAGGTTACAAAAGTTCGGAGATGCACAGCAAGCCGAAACAACAAGGCAAGAATAACAGCAGAACACAACACTGTGACTTAGCTGGTTTGAAGAACCTATTCAAAAAGCTCAGTGTTTGAGTGGCAGTAACTTACCCCTAACCCTAACCCTACTTAGGGTAAACAAAGGCCCAGCATAGATAAATAGATACATTTTCAAGGACACATAAAAAGTTAGGTCATCTCGTGTTTGTCTGGCCAAACAATGACAGGTGATTGAGCAAAAAGCAACCACCATCAGGGCAATGCTTTGACCAGTCAAAAACAAGCGCACATTCCTGATCGACTGAATGTAGCAGAGTTCACCTCAAGATTTTTTGCCATTAAAGAAAAACATGCTGCTGTTATAACTTTTCATAGAAGAAAAGAATGAGTATTGTGCAGACTATTAAGCCTTAAAATGCATTATTACTATTCTGACTGGACTTCCTGGCTCCTGTTGCATTTCAGCTTCCAGCTGCTGGCATTACAGATAACCTCAAGGTGTCTGTGTCTTGATTTGCTTTGTATATAAATGCTGTTTGTTTTAGCTTTAGCTGCTTGGTTAGGTTTAGGGAAAGGTCGAGGTTTGAGTTCCATTTATCCTGTATTTTTAAAAATAATCCCAGCCTCTGTATCAAAGACCAAGGAGAACTAAGGGGTCATGAACAACTGTACATATGTGACAAGTCTGGGGTGAGACCTGTGTTACGGTACCATTGTAAAAGGACACGTTGTGTATATCTCTGACATGTAGGAAGCTTTAACAGAAATGGTAATATCTTGAGTGTTGTGGAAATGACAATATTTTCATCTGCCAGCACCTCAAACAAGAGGCCACCACCAATGCAAATCACTGTTCTATTTAAACACTGTGTTGTGTTGTGTCTCCAGCCATCTCCACTTAGTGTGGTCGTTCCAGACCACGTGTTATCAAGCATTGGTTCAAGTTTGTTGCTTTTTTTCTTTAAATGGAAAAAAGGCATCCTGGTATGTACATATTTTGAAGGCCTTCCTGGAACATTGCAGTGTAGGTTTAGTAACGTAATGCAATGGAGCGCATCTCTGTGTGTTGATGAAATGATATGGCTGATGGCCTGCAGATTGAGAGTGGAATTTAAACAGAAGAGAGGACAAAGGAAAGAGACAGAAAGAGGGACACAGAGACTCAGAGTTTCAATATGTGTGTTAGTCTGATGCCACGTCTAAATGAACCAGGGTGTGATGAGGTCACTGCTGTCTGTCAGTAAACACTGTTAACCATGTTAGGAAGACACACACACACACACACACACACACACACACACACCAATGCTTCTGGTTTGGAGACAGCAGCACCTGTGGCCAGCATTAGAGTAGTTTCAGATGGTCGATAACCATCTAACCATCACTCTGTCCTCTTTTTCTTCCCATTAAATCTCTAGCTCTCTATCCCCTTGCACTCCTCTCCTACAATAACAATACCTCTTTTTCTCCTCCATTGTGTTTATCTCCCTTTCTCCTCTCAGGTTAACTTTTTCTCCCTTTCTTCTTGTTCATCTTCAGCCTCCTGCATCTCTCCTATCTCGCTATCTCTATCTTTTGTCTGGATAACATTACCAAAATCTCTTTCTCTAACCATTTAGCCCTACCCATTTTCCATCTCTTACAGTATCTCTTTATCTTTTTCCACTTCTCCTATCTCGCTCCTATATGTATTATTCAGCTTCTTGTCTTTCATTTCCCATTAATCAATAGTTTTCTTTTTACCTATTCTTCTCCTTTTTCTTCATGTTTCTTAATTTCAGTAATTCATATGATCCAAAGCAAAATTACTTTCAGCAGTTCTGTTACCTGTCAGAGCAGTGACTTATTGATGTGCTGTTAGCTTTTACAATTCCAGTGATAAAATCCTGATGACAACTTATTGGCTCTATGGAGGAAGCACTTAAAGATGCTCAAAGTGAATCTGTGTAACAATGGACAATCTGATGATGTCAGAAAAATTAAAGTGAGAGTTTACAGGAAAGGAGAAGATATCCTTGTCTCTGAGTCACTTTGTGTCTCTCATTTTCCCCTCTCTCTTCAAGGTTTCTCATCAGGTCTGTGGCTATTGATTGTTTTAATAATAGATTACCAAAGATGATTAGATGAAACTTTAATGATACTTGAGGAAAAATTAGACTGTAGCCAGTTTACAAAAACAGAAAGAGGACCAGAGATAAAAATATAACACATAATGGATGGATGATGTACCTATAGGTACTCAGTCTTCCGTACAGATGTTGTGGGAGGAAGGCTTATGCACGAGCATGCTCTGCTTTTGTTGCACAGTAGGAATGCAGTAAGTGCCTTTAATTACTTTGATTTAAAATGTTTAATTAATGGTGTTTTATTATTATTTCTTAAGTGCAATAACAATGCAAGAGTGAGCCCCAGCATGCAACAGCATAGAGTATGGCACTGGCCACAACAGACTCATAGAAAATCCTGAGCATTGTCCGACAGATGTTAAAAGACCTCAGCCGCCTCAGAAAATAGAGACGGCTCTGGCTCTTCCTGTACTTTTGGTGTGTGGTATCAGACCAGAGCATGAATGTGAAAATCCATTTTATGTGGTTTTCTGCAAGTCTTTCTTTTCCGCCTATTTATCCTTGTAGCTTGTGCCAATTGCTTGCACCTGTGTACAAAAATTTGCTGTACCAATGTTGAAGTAGAGGAAACCTGAGAAAGCTTCTGATCAATTCATAGACATTATAAAATATGGACAGAGCTTCCAGGTCTTAAAAGTGAAGCCAATGTGGAAGTGCCTTAAACCTGAATTCTTTTTAATGGCGAACCATGGGGCGCACTTCTGGTTCTATAGAGGTCTATGGGAAAAATGGTCATTCTAACAGTGGTGTGTGGTGACTGTTATTGTTATTGTTTTATTATTAGCTGTAGTTGCTAGCCACTACCTTAATGATAACTTAACAGATGGCTACTTTTGGTTGCCTTTGTCCGGGGCATGGACATGCACATGAAATTGAGACACGCTACAGATTTCAGTGGAATTAGAGGCAAGCAGAGTTTCCAGAAAAAAAAAAACTGTCAACTGGAGCCACAAGATGGCAGATGCTTGTTTTAGATTTCACTGGACAAGCAGTGCTTGCCTTGCTTGCCCTGTCGGAATGCCATGCATTCTAAGTGTCATAAAGGAGGATTATCGATGATAAGAATAACTTTATTGATCCCAGAGGGAAATTCATTTGTCTGACAGCTCATCTGCTATTTGTATTGAAATTGTAAAGCCTGATGGCTGTGGGTGCGAATGATTTTCTGTATCTCTTCATGTTCATGTTCATATATAATTTCCTTTCACAACTGTGGGTTCAAATAAAAGATCATTACATAAGGCTCCTAGACAGTGTGAGATTTCATTTTTATAAGTTCACTGCAAGCTCCACTGTGTGACATGGACCTAATACGGTTGGGTAGGACATAAAGAATGATGCATGTAGAATATATACCACCACCCACTGAACTGGACCAGGATGCACAACAGTTATTCCTCCACTACTTGTTTCTATGCTGCGTTGCCTCTTGCTGCATCTTACAAACACAACTTCTGCTACAACAGTCTAACAAAATTTTCTTCTTGGTTGGATTTTATATAATTTTATTTTGTGTTTTTTTGTTTTACTTCCATCTATTTTGTTTGACTTTGGTTTGTTTTTTTTCCTTTCTTCTTCACAATTCCAATAGTGATGTTTTGGACGTCATGCTGCAATCCTATTGGTTGGTTAGGAGACACAGATTATAGATTATAAGTGTCACATTGTCAGATGGTCATTCTAAAATTCTGACAGATTTTTTTTTTTTGTAGGCCATCTTGGTCAACTTTGAACCTCTCTCATTGTGCAACATAGGACCGCTGTTTTGAAAAGGTGACCAAAGACGACATCAACACAATTTTTCACATTGGTCATCTTTTGTCAGCTGAAAATCACACAGTGTATACCCAACTTATGTAGTTGAGCTGGATTGATAATTCACGAAAAAGAGAGTTCCACTTGTGGTCCAGGTTTTTATACAAACCCAATTCCAAAAAGGTAGGACGCTGTGTAAAATGTAAATAAAAGCAGAATGGAATGATTTGCAAATCTGATAAACCCATGTCTTATTCACAACAGAACACAGAAAACATACCAAATGTTTAAACAGTTTAAACATTTTACTATTTCATGAAAAATATTAGCTTATTTTGAATTTGATGGCAGCAACATTTCTCAAAAAAGCTGAGATGGGGGAATAAAAGGCTATAAAAGTAAGTGGTCCTAAAAAGAAACAGTTGGAGGAACATTTTGCAACTAATTAGGTTAGCTGGCAATAAGTCAGCAACATGACTGAGTATTGAAAAAAAGAGCATCTTAGAGAGGCAGAGTTTCTCAGAAGTGAATATACTGTAGGTAGATGTTCACCAATCTAGAGAATAAAATTTCTCAATGTAAAATTGTGAAAACTCTGAATATCTCATCATCTACAATAAATAATATCATCAAAAAAAATTCTGAGAATCTGGAAAAAATCTCTGCGCGCAAGGGACAAGACCGAAAATCAATTCTAGATGCCTGTGATCTTCGGTTCCACAGGTGGCGCTGCAGTAAAAGCAGGCATGATTCTGTCATGGAAATCACTGCATGGGCTCAAGAGCACTTCTAGAAATCATTGTCTGTGAACACAGTTCACTGTGCCATCCACAAATGAAGGTTAAAGCTTTATCATACAAAGAAGAAGCCATATGTGAACATGAAACGCTGTCATCTTCTCTGGGACAAAGCTCAGATCAGTCATATTGAAATTTGAAATACTTTCTGGAAAGCACTGACGCCACGTCCTCTGGACTAAAGAGGAGAGGGACCAGTCATCAGCGCTTAGTCATCAGCAGTTATCAGCGCTCAGTTCAAAAGTCTGCATCTCTGATGGTATGGGGGTGCATTAGTGCCTATGGAATTGGTCACCTCAGTTCCCAGGCTTTTACAGACAAGGAGATGCTACACAGTGGTAAACATGGCCGTCTCAACTTTTTTTGAGGCGTGTTGCTGCCATCAAATTCAAAATGAGCTAATATTTTTCTTAAAATGGCACATTTTCTTAGTTTAAACATTTAATATGTTTTCTATCTTCAATTGTGAATAAAATACGTGTTCATGTCATTTGCAAATCATTAGCAATGTTTTTATCTACATTTAGAGTTTTTTGGAACTGGGTTTGTGTATAGTTTTGCTTCAAATTTCCATTATGGATATCACTTCAGCAATTCTGAAGTTTGTGATAGAGTGCCTGCAATAGCAGCACTCACATTCATTCATTCACAGAGTGACAATCATAGACAACAAAAGTTTGCTGTGTGCTTGTTAAGAGTTATTTTTTTGTTTTTACCGAAAAGAAGCTGTTTTCAAATTTTCTTGAAATTTTGTTCTCTCTCACCATAATTAGAAACAACGTAGTGGGAAACACATGCAGCCAATCTGCCCTTCTTGTGTGTGTAGTTAAATTTTTAAGGAGGCATATGGCAGCTAAATAATAGCCTGTGTTGTCAAGTGCAAGGGCAGCTATTAAGTTAATTACATGGAAGATGAAATTTATGATTATTGATTATCGTGTGAACACTTCTGTAACTATGATGTTTGCAGGATATTAACAAACATTTAATTCTCCGGGTTTGATTTCCAGGGGCTCTTTGAGTGACTGCAGCATCTGGACCATACACTGCTCAAACCGTGAAGGCTGCAAAAAAATCAAAGACAGAGATTACAAACATGGGCCGCATTGGAAAATATCACACTTTTTTCACTTCATAGTGACAGCAGCCTTAATACAGATGGGTTTAAAAAATGACCTACAAGTACACAGTGTACTAGACAAATGAAATCAATTGCTGCCAGCTAAAAAGTATACATGGATATTGAACTTAGTGCAAATATTTTGTGAGACATCAAGAACTTTTTTCATTAAGACATTGAGTGCTGCTTGATACATTAACTCATCCTTACCAGGCTGGTGATTCCCTCATTATCTACCAACCAGTCTTCCTTTTCAGCAAGCCTCTTGACATCTAAGGGTATAAGAAGCACAAATCGAAAGGGCAATGACTTGAAACTGTGCTATGGTTTATTGAACTCAGAGCCGTTCTACATGTGAAGTGTGGGGTCATATGGGGTCATAACTAATGAAAATATAAACAGAATTAAAAGTTACTGAGGGAAAACCGCATGATATAAAATCAAACTCTTTCTTCCCAGACCACAATTGTGTGTGTGTGTGTGTGTGTGTGTGAATGTGTGTGTGTGTGTGTGTGAATGTCCATGTGAGTGAGTGGGGGGGTTAAGTAAAAACCAGTCACTCTTCTCAAAATGACCATACCTAACCACAAGTGAAACAGAGCATGTCTGGTTTTAGTCTCATAACACTTTCTCCATTACTAACCTGGAAGTTGAATTAGCTAAAAGTGACACTTGAGGACACTGACCACTAAATACATATTAATACATTTTTTGTCCTTTTTCTGTACATGTTTTGAGTTCATGTACTTTTGCATTCTCTTCTAGCAGGGGATTAAACAGTAAATTAAGCAACGGATGATAATCAAAGCGTGATTTCAGAATGACACTGCTTATAAACTCTACATGAGAAAAAAAAAATGTGTCTACTGTGATGGCTTTTCTATTCCTCTGTTAGATATTCCCAGTCCCAGTTTTCCTCCCACCAACAAATATGTAATTTGCAAGGGGAAGTAGGACCCAGCTTATTTTGCCCCATGCATCTGGAACTGCTGTACATTAACAGCACAACAAAGATTTTTTTTCTATTTTCCAAGCATACCTTCCTTGTAAACTCAATCTTAACACTCTTAACACTTAAAACCCCTTTAGAATGTGTGTGTCACATGAAACTGGACCACAGCGGTACAATAATACATTAGGTACAAATACATAAAAAAGAATAAATATAAAATTTATATACTGCTTTAAAAAAAGATTAAAAACTGGACACTAGAAATACAGATTTTTATCAATTGCTTTACTTAATGGTGCAAAGCAACTGATAAAACTAAGTTTATGCTCAGCTCTAGAGTGAAAGGTTTCACATTTTCACTGTTACAAAATATTTCAAGCAAGTTACAAAATATCAATACTTATCTGAACAGATGCCAAACTTCTATTCAAATATCATGTAGTCAATCATGTTTTGAAACTATCACAAAAACTTAGAAAGAAATAGAGCTTCTCTATGTTCTGCACAGAAAAGAAGCAGTTTTCTTTGTGGCCCTGGATTAGGGTGATGTGTAGGCATAGTGATTTACAGGCATGTTTCTGCCTCCACTCTTAAGCAGCTGGATGTTGTTTACTAATCTGCCTCCAGATTTATTACTGGTGATAATTTTAGTACTCAATACTGCATCTTATATGAAACAGTTGGATGTTCTTTGCTGCCTGAAAAACGTGATAGACATGACTGAATGTTCATCTCTCATTAGGAAGCTAATGTACATGATTTTTATGCTAGATGGGTGCTCTGGGTCATATTGAGCTTGGTCCAATAGTGGCTCTATCACATGAAGATTGCACTGAGACAGGAAAATCTTGTTTTTTGCTTTTATGCACCTACCACATGGAACTCTTTACAATGCACCATAAAATAAACTGTTTGGTAACTCCTGGTCAATTAAAATTTTAAGATTCTCATTAGTAAATAGAATGACATCGTGTATTTGCTGTCCATTACTGACAGCTCCTGCTCAAAGCTCTCTCTCACCTTCTGTTGTATGCAACAGGGTCACCATGAGGCAGTGAACTCTCAAATCCAGCAGAAGATCCTGGATCACCTGCAGCAAATCATTTGGGATCTCCATAGCAGACAGAGCCTCATGGCAACCCCTGGATGAGAAACAACAGAAAAAAGAGGTCTGTCATTAAAGATAAGGCAAGCATGAGATCCCCAAATGCCTCCATTTAACTAAGGCACAAATTAATGAAAGACAAAGTGGGAGAACCTGACAGTGTGTATGATTTGTGAAAGCCAGGCTCCAGTCAGCTCTGTCTTGTTCTCCCAGCCTCCATAAAGACTCAGTTCCCCTTGTGGCAAGGTGGCCGGTAGGAGAGCACCCCGAATGAGCTTCACGAGCCGATTGGTCAACTCCTCGATCATTTTCTACGAAACACACGACATACAGTATGTACTACAGAATGTGTCTTACTCTAAAACAAATAAACAAAAAATCTCAAATTAGCATTTTTAGTACCGTATTTTCCGGACTATAAAGCGCACCGGATTATAAAGCGCAATATCAATGAATGGGTCTACTTTCATACATAAGGCGCATCGGATTATAAAGCGCATTCAGCGAAACAAAACAGTCAGATAAGTCAAACTTTATTCAACTCATTCACAATAACTCAACATTGTTCAGTTGTAACATAAAATACAAAACAATACACTCACTTTTTCAGTTCATTCCTCTTCCACAAATCCATCAAATTCTTCATCCTCAGTTCTGAGGTAAACAGTTGGGCGATTTCAGCATCAAGCATGCCCGGATCTCTCTCGTCATTATCAGTCAGTGATCTTCATGTCACGTGCTACCGCTGTTGCCTTGAGTCGAATAGAGACTGTAGAGACGCTTCTACCTGCTGTTCTCTGTTCAATAACCCACTGTTCAAGTTTGTCCTCTAACTGTGGCCATCTCGCTTTGTTCCCTCGGAAACTCTGTTTGGTCTTCTTTACTTGGCGCAGGTCATCTTCTTGCTTCCTCCACTTCCGCACCATTGATTCATTAATGTTGAATTCTCTCGCAGCTGCTCTGTTCCCATGTTCTACTGCGTGCCTGATAGCCTTGAGTTTGAAATCCGCTTCGTAAGCATGTCTCTTAACAGGTGCCA
>VUQS01067335.1:0-12507 GCA_015108495.1 Heterochromis multidens | reverse complement strand
TGGCAGATTCCCTTGTCTCCAGAGTCCAGAAAAAAGGGCCTTCTACACTCCGTAAGGGTTGTACCAGTTCATCACACTTGCGTTTGGCTTGTTCGGAGCCCCGGCCACCTTCCAGCACCTTATGGACCAGGTGCTGCGTCCACACGCTGCATACGCTGCCACCTATTTGGATGATGTCATCATCCATAGTGACACCTGGGCGGATCATATGCAGCGGGTGGCCGCAGTCCTGGAGTCCCTGAGGCAGGCGGGGTTCACAGCCAACCTGAAGAAGTGTGCAGTTGGACGGAGGGAGGTACAGTATCTGGGGTACCACTTGGGAGGTGGGTAGGTGCGCCCCCAAACATATGAAACAGCAGCCATCACATCCTGCCTGCATCCCAAGACGGCTGGGCTGGGCTGGGCTCCCTGGCCTAAATCAGGCAGTGTGGGTATGTGGCGTGGTGTGGTCTGTGGCTCAGCTTCAGGGGAGGGGTGGTGCAGTGGGTTCAGAGGGCAGTGCCAAGGGAGGCTGGCCAACAGGGCTGGTGACCCTCATCTAATCATGCCTCTCCTGTTTCAGTAGCATGCTGGGACCTAGAGAGGAGAGAGGAGAGCTGAGTGCTGGCAGCAGGATGAGCAAATTGGGCGAAGAAAAGGTGTCTCCAGCAGTTTGAAAAGTGTCATAAATATAATGGCAAGCATCACATCCGAACCACTATGTGTGTGCGTCGTGCTGGGTACCCCCGTAATGGAGCTGTGTTACAGTGGCGCCCAGCTACCCAGCAGGACATGTCGGACCCACGACCTGTGCAGTCGGTGGAGGCACTGGTGGCAGAGCTAGCTACTATGCATCAGGAGCAGATGGCGGTGCACCAGCAGCCGCTAGAGAGACTACAGGACCAGCGCTGGATGAAAGTGCTAGAAAACCCGGTCGCTCGGTCTGGTTCCTCTCCGGCGACGTTGCCGCTCACCCCGGCCCCAGTGGTGACGCTCCACAGGATGGGGGAGGGAGATGACCCCCAGATGTGATAAATAAAATCACAAGCATCATATCCGAATCACTGTGTGTGTGCATCGTGCTGGATACCTCGTAACGGAGCTGTGTTACATACCACTGCGGGACATTCACGGATAGAGCCTGGTCAGTGCTCAGTATTTTGTAGCTTATTTAGCGAGTCACAAATACACAACAGTGGCAGTGCAGATTACAGGATTTTACATTTTTACTACAGTTTATGTGCACTGCTGCCATCTTGGATTGCAAACTTGGGTTGGTTTGACCTTCCCAAATTTCTGAGTAGGAAATCTGACATGAGGGGGCGTTCCAGCTGAAAATTCCAACTCTGAAGTCAGGATCTGAAGTTAGGAGTTAAGCCGAATTTATGGTCCAGCAGGGGTAGCACTTTTGCAATCTGCTGGGAGTCCAAGGATGGCCTGCCTACCAGCAGAGAGCTCTGTTGTCAGATGGAGGCAGTGTACAAAGTATGTGGTACAGCCGGTCTGTTGGCCACTCTTGCTTATGCTGTTGTTGGTTTGTCAGCCAGCTGTGGAGAAGAGCGAAGTTCTAACATATAAAGAACTGAAGTGAAAACGAGTGTTAAAAGCAATGAAATGTGTACACAGATTAAGACATTTGTGGGACCATAAATTACGCTTTATGAAGGTCACATGGGCCAAGGGTTTTCAGTAGGGAAGGGACCTCAGGATTATGTTTTAACTTACATGATGGCAGGGAGGGTCATCAACTCTCAGGACCACCTCTTAGGACCACCACCTAGTGGGGCTGTCCCCACTAAGGGTTAAATACCTGGGACTCCCCATCAGCTTTTAGAACTGAATGAGCCTCTCAGCCTCTCTACATTAACCAAAAAAGAAATCCAGTTCCCTTCAACTCAAGTACTTAAGACTAACGTGACCTGGATGACTGAGAACCTGTACACCCAAGAAAAAGCATAATTGATTTCTTTTAATAAAATTTCACAGTTTTTAAAAATATTTTTATTGTTTGCAAATACAAAAAGGAACAAATAAGAATAAATTTAAGGTTAGTACTGTTTGTCAACTCTTGCACAATGCAGCGTGTGCCAAGTTGCACAATGAATCAATGAAAAACGATGCTGGTAGGCCAGAAAATCCAAACAACAAGGCAAGGGTGCTGTTCCTCAATAGGATGGTAAAATAAGCAAAACCTTTCACATTAGCACATCTAAATATAGTACAAAAAAGTATGTTAAGAATAAGTCTAACGAATGCAGGTATTGTGGTATGAGGCAGGGAAGATTTTTTTCATCTCTCCTTGTGGCAGTGGAGCTGAAACAGATGTTAGATAAAGTGTTCAGCTGCATGTCTAGTGCTGAGGATGGTCCACGTTATCCATTTATTCACAGGTATTTGGATGACCTCTGCGTCCGTCGATGGAGGAATCAGAAAATTGCACTGATTCAAACTGGATTCAAACAGCAACAGCAGTGATGGAGAAGTAATTCGTTAAGTAATATGGACGCATTTCACAGCTAACAGTTCAAAATTCAGACCACAGAAACGCTCCTTCACAGCATTATGTCCAGGATGACGCTACTTTTCAGTCATAACTAGTGCAGTCTCCTTACTGCTCAGATTGTCGCTGTCCAGCTGAAATATCCTGAAGTCAGGTACAGTTCCACTGTGGTCTGGGAAATAAGTGTGGCAACATTTTGCTGCAACACAGCAAACTACCCTCATGGTATACCCTCTGGGTCTTAAGCAGCTCACAAAAAACACCTCACATTCCCCATGATGAGACCTAAAACAGCTAAAAAAAAAAAAAGAAAACTTTCAGATTTTAAGGAGACTCATACATTGTGAGGTAGACAAAGCTATTCAAATTCTGCTGAGGTTTTGCAGACGTGATCGCTAACCATGTGGCGTTAACTTGTCCACCATTTTTGACACATGACAATTATGGTGACAATGTAGGCTCCAGTCACTCAGGCCTCCAGACTGGTCAGTGACCATCTGGCAACCACCTGCTGCTAAGGAAAAATGTGTATTCCCCAACCGGTTGTTCACTAGCATATCGCTGTGGTCATAGTTTGAATTGAATGATGGACTTGTCTACAAACACTGTCCAGCTACTCTCAGCATCTCTAACCAGCTGCATTTCCCTGCAACTAGCAGAGCAGCAGTAATTTATTCAGCCGAACTAACAGTTTTACCTAGCTGAAGTACTCCACATCATTTAGACTAGCCAACTGAAGACTGTTTGGGTAAAAGGAGCCCTCCATGTCAACTGACCAAATGCTTCCAGCTTTTGGAGTTATTTGAAAATGGCTCCACAGAAAACGCTGCTCTAATGTCATCACAAAAATATTTTTATGAGCAAACTAATAACAGTAGAAAGCTAAAGATTTGTCAGTTTTCCTATGAAGAAGTGGATTATTACTGTGGAGTTTTTTTCAGGGAAATTAGAGATGGTCAGGGTGGGAATTTCTCTTAAATTTTGGTCAGCTGATATGGAATGCCCTCCTGGGGAGATGGGAAAACCTTCTAGCATGTCTAGCAAAGGTGATACACACAATGCCTGCCAGGTGTTCTGGGAAAGCAGTGCCAGTTCTTAGCTTCACAGATCTAAAAACAGATCACTGTTTGTGCACTAGTACTGATGCTACTGGCTTACCAAGCTGAGAAGTTGCACGAGGCTCCACTGATCATGGAGAACCCTGCCAGATTGTCGAATGAGGTCTGCAGGACAGCAGACTTTATCCTCTTGGTTTGTAGTACTGCAGCTGTAGCCTCAGGGAAAGGCATGGCCAAGACAGCATGGCTCAATGACACCTGTGGCTCACACTCACTCACTTGCCTGAAGCTCAGTATTTCAGGTTTCTCTACCAAGTTCTTAATCCCTCAGGTATTCTTTAGAGAAGATTCAGATCCAATGTGGTTAGAGGAAAAGGAAGGAGGAAGCCCTGCAACTGAGCATGGGCAACATCTGAGGGGCACATGTTTTTATTTCCCCACTCTCTCATCCTCAAATCATGCAGATGAGACACTGGAGGCCAAAAACAAAGCATTCTATATGGTCCATGCATTGCTTTGAACCTTAACAAACTGGGGCTCCTGCATAATCTCTAGCAGGGAAAGAGAAAGAGTCAGGCAGCAGCGGTTAGTGGGGGAGGCCTCTGGGGCAGCGAGTGTCCCTGACCCATGTTCCTCCCAGTCGTTCATGGTCTCTCTACCCATATGGAGACAGCTAGGATAGGCTTCAGTCCCCCTCCCCGCGACCCTGGAGTGGATAAGTGGTAATGGATAGATGGATGGAGTGATCAAAAGGTTCCCAAACTGCATTCAGCTGTAGCTAAATTTAAATCCGGCCACTCTATTGTTCATAATCATGTCCTTGTGCAGTTTATTTTTTTAGATCTCTCCCTGGAAGAAATTTCTTGACCACCTGTATGTATTTGCTCTCAGCTGTATTAAAACTGCAACCCTTTAGCTTCAGTTTAATTTTGGGGAAAGTTGCAGGGAGCCAAATCTGGCGAGTAGTGTGGGCAGTAAGGGACAATTTTGTTCAGTGTGGCCAAAAAAAACTACCTTTTCACTTCACTGTAAGAAGAAGCACAATATTGCCAAGGCATGCACCACAGCTGAGATCATTTTTGCCTGATGTTTTGCCCCAGATGGCTCAGGATGTCAGTGTAGATGATGAATCCATGATGACATTCTGATATATTCACAGTGAATGGAAGAAAAGAAAATGTGAGCATGCTCCTAGTTGTGCTCCTTACCTTTTGGGATTACTTCATGCCTGGACACTGAAAACTTGTCTGATTAAAAACAGCTGTAATGTCGCTGAGTCCTCCATGTGAAGCCTTAACACACAAGTTGATGTTTGCGGTCTACATGTTTG
The DNA here is from genome assembly GCA_015108495.1 of Heterochromis multidens. Lineage (NCBI taxonomy): Eukaryota > Metazoa > Chordata > Actinopteri > Cichliformes > Cichlidae > Heterochromis > Heterochromis multidens. Next base: position 7,640 of record VUQS01067335.1, on the reverse strand, counting down.
AGGTCAATGGTAAATTCACAAACATGCAAGTGGTCAGAAGAGGACTTCCATGGACTTGCATTGTATGTCCAAATTTAAGTGCAGGTTGATTCACTTTTGTGTGTCTTTTAAAAGCTGTTCTTGCCTCCCCCTGCAAACTTTACACACACATATTGACCGGAAAATAAAAGTGCACAAAACAGGCCAGGTATTTGTCTGCTATGGTAAAGCACTCTCAAAACAGCATTTTTCTCACTGGGTTAAGGAGGCTTTTTTTTTGGTTTCTTCATTAGCATGCCTGTATTGTGCAGAAATGCTCAGCACTCTACTTGAGGTATGGCCACATCTTTTTACAGGTGTCTCAGTGGAACACAAATGCTCTGAAGCTAGCTGGGCTTCTCTACACACATTAATACAATGGCATTACTGACACATGATGACTCAGGACATCGTTTTAGTAGGAAAGTGATGCAGCCACGGGGACAGCATCCAGGGGTATGATGGTATGACTGGAAGTTATGCACAAACTCAAGTATAATCGATGTTCCCGGAGGGAGGAAAATGAGTTAAAACAGGTGAGCTTCTTATTGTCTAAGACCTCGCTGAAGCTCAATGTGGACTGAGGCGATGAGACCAGTCAGCGTATTTTCTAATCCTTCTGGAAGGCAGGGCTTGTATCTAATCATTTTCTGTAGCATTTGTTTCTTTTTCTTTACTGACATTTACAGTTTGCCTTGTAAGTGATAAGCCTACAGGTCACGGACAATTAAGGTTGGATATTCTTTTACACCAGTTAGTAACCGCGCTGTGATCAGCCACAACATTCAAACAGGTGACAAGTGAAGCTGGTTAGCTAATGCTAATTTGCACCAGCATACTCTTGAACATTACTGCAGACAAACACTCCTGCCGCTGCAGCAGCCTCTCCCAGAACTACAATGCTCTCCTCCACAGCACAAAATCTCTAACAGCTCAAGGAGCATGACAGAGAGCCCAAGGTATTGACTTGGCCTCCAAATTCCCAAGATCCCAATCCACTGAGCGCCCATGAGATATGCCCCAACAAGCCTGATCCACAGAGACCCCACTCTGCAACCCAGAGGACCCAAAGGATCCAGTGCCAGACACCTGCACCATACTGGACGGGTGATTTTAATACTGTCACAAATTGGTGTACATATTAAGATTGTTAGAAGCTCAGAGACTAGTGTGTGTGTGTGTGTGTGTATAATATATACCAGTATGTTTGAATACAATATTTAAAGCGTGTGAAGCTATTCCGAAACTGAAGGTCATGAGTGTATACTGTTAGGTCCATAATTTGCTGGACAAAGACAATTTTTGTAGTTTTGCCTCTGTACACCACCACAGCGGATTTTAAATGAAAAAGTGAAGTGCAGACTTTTAGCTTTAATTCAATGAGTTTAACAAAAGTACTGCATCAACTGTTTAGGAATTACAGTCACCTTTATACATAGTCCCCCAGATGCTCAAATAATTGCACAATAGACTGACAAGCAGTTTCCTGAAAAGGTGCCTGTTCCCTTGTTATTTCATAATTTTCACAATTTTAAATTCCATAATTTAAAGGATTGTTTTTTATAGTTGAAAATCCTTTGCAGTCAATCACTGCCTGCAGTCTAGAAGCCATGGACATCACCAAATGCTTTTTCCTATCTTGAGATGTTTTGCTAGGCCTTTACTGCTGCTGCCTTCAGTTGCTGCTTGTTTGTGGGTCTCTCTGCCTTCAGTTTTATCTTCAGTACCTGAAAAAGCTGCTGAATGGGTTGAGATCAGGTGACTGACTTGGGTATTGAAGTATATCCCATTTCACTGCCTTGGGAACTCTTGGGTTGCTTTTGCAGTATGCTTTGGGTCATTATGCATTTGCACTGTGAAGCTCTGTCAGTTTTACAGCATTTCGCTGAAGCAGCAGAGAGTATAGCCCTTCCTGCTCCTTCTATTGGCAGTCACATGATCAGTAAACACTAGTGACCTGGTTCCACTGGAAGCCATGCATGCCTGTGCCATAACACTGCCTCCACCATGTTTGACAGATGATGTGGTATGCTTCATTATGAGATGTTTCTCTCCTTCTCCAATTTCATCTTGGTTTCATCTGTCTAAAGAATTTCTTTACAGAACTGTTTTGGCTCTTTTAGATATTTTCTGGCAAACTCTAATCTGACCTTCCTGTTGTTGAGTGTAACCAGTGGTTTGCACCTTGTTGTAAACCCTCTATATTTCCATTCATGAAGGCGTCTCTCGATTGTAGACTTTAACAATGATATACCTGCCTCCTCAAGAGTGTTTTTGACTTGGTTAGATGTTGTGAAATTGTTTTTCTTAACTGTGGAAATAATTCTGTCACCATGCATGTGTTGTTCAGTACATTCATTCTTTTTAAGAACATACCATATTTTTGTCTTGATGTTCATCCAGGTAAGGAAATCTCAGAAAGTTGATTCATCTGGACGTAGCATTTTCAGTGTCACTGGATGAGTGACGACCAGTGTTGTGTATGAAGCGTTACAAAGTAACACGTTACTGTAATCACATTATAATTTTCAGTAACGCAGTAATGTAATGTCTGTGTAGGTTCTCAGTCATCCAGGTCATGCTAGTCTAAGGAGCTTGAAAGAAGGCGATTGGACTTCTTTAAGTTGCTTGAAGACATTTCACCTTTCATCCAAGAGACTTCCTCAGTTCTAAAACCAAATGGTGGAGAGTCCTAGGTATTTAAACCCTAGTGGGGGTTGTCTCTTGGGTGGTGGTCGTTAACCCACTATTGATCACATCAGTCATCACATGAGCCAAGGTGTGAACAAGGGTCATTACCACCACCAGTTTCGGGTGAAACCACTGTGAGACCTTGCCCCAACCTATCATGTAACCTATTGAGGTCACCTGATGTATTGTGTGAATGGGGGTTGAGGCGCCTGGGAAGGAATCTCAAGGCTGCATTGTATGTGGCTGACAGTTGGTGTCGTAAGCCACCACCTCGAGTTAGGTACCAAAACTTACTAATAGGAGGTGGCTTCACTAACATGGTTAGTTCAACTCTCAGGTGAAGACTGAAGGTTTTCTCCCAGCGTAAATAGTGGCAGGCTGATCAGTTGATGGCAAACAGGTGAGCTTGATTGCTTCAGGTGTGCTGAGAGGAGGGCAGGAGCCCCAGGAGGATCCCGCCCCTGCAAGGCAAGGCGTGGTTAACTGCACACACCCTCACATTACTACTGAGAGAGAAAGAGAGCGACGAGAGAGGCAGAACATACAGGAGAACTGGAGGACCATGACAGTACCCCCCCCTTAATGGGAGTCTCCCGGCGACCCACCAGGTTTGTCAGGATGATTGCGATGGAAGTCTCTAATCATGGTTTTGTCCAAGACAGCCGAACGAGGAACCCAGGAAAGTTCCTCTGGTCCATACCCTTCCTAGTCCACCAGGTACTGAAGGCCTCTCCCACAACGTCTCACATCCATGATCCACCTTACAGAATAGGCCGGATGACCATCGATGAGCCGGGTGGGTGGGGGGAGGTCGGATGGAGGGCACAAAGGACTGGAGACTGCGGGTTTCACCTGTGAGACGTGGAAGACATTATGGATGCGCATATTGCGCGGGAGCTTCAATTGGACTTACACAGGGTTAACAAGAGCATCGATTTCAAATGGTCCAATAAAGATAGGAGAAAGTTTCCTGGATTCAGTACGTAGTGGTATATGCTTAGTGGAAAGCCAAACTTTCTGACCTGGTTGGTAATGCGGTTCTCTGGTGCGATGGCGATCAGCTTCGAGGGAGGTGCAGAATTCCTTCCAGACCTGCGACGTAAACTGTGGCCCACGATCAGAAACGATATCCAGGGGAATTCCATGGAGACAAAACACATGATCTGTGACAAGCTTGGCGGTCTCCAGAGCTGAGGGCAGTTTTGGCAGGGCAACGAAGTGAGCTGCTTTGGAGAAACGAATCTACAATGGTTAGTATGACAGTGTTACCTGAGGAGGGGGGTAATCCAGTGTTGAAGTCAAGTGCGATATGGGACCATGGACATCCGGGTGTAGGCAGTGGTCGAAGGAGTCCTGAAGGAGGTGAACTGATGGACTTACTTTGGGCACAGACTTGACAAGCAGACATGTATTCACAAACATCTTTGATTAGTGTGGGCCACCAGAACAAACGTTGGAGGAATGAGGAATGAGTGTGGTTTTTACCTGGATGACAGTTGAACTTGGCAGTGTGGCCCCAGTGGATGACTTGTGAGCGGACGCTGGAGGGCACGTAGAGGCGGTTGGGGGGCCCATTGCCAGGATGAGGTTCGTCCCTCTGAGCGTTCCGGACTAGAGATTCTATCTCCCAAGATAAAGAACGAATGATGAAGGACTGAGGGAGGATTGTTGTTTCTTCGGGGGTTGAATCAGACGTGGAAAATTGATGAGACAGAACATCGGGCTTAACATTCTGAGAGCCGGGCCTGTAAGTGATTACAAAGTTGAAACGGGAGAAGAAGAGAGCCCACCTGGCTTGTCGGGCATTTAGTCATTTGGCTGCTTTGAGGTAAGCGAGGTTCTTGTGATCGGTCCAAACAATAACCGGATGTTCAGTCCCCTCGAGTCAGTGCCTCCATTCTTCCAGCACCATCTTTACGACCAACAGCTCTCGGTCTCCGACGTCGTAATTTCGCTCTGCAGGTGAAAGATGATGAGAAAAAATGCACATGGGTACATTTTACCTTCTTTGGATTGAGACAGGATGGCTCCGACCCCAGAATCAGAAGCGTCCACCTCCACAGTGAACTGCTGAGATGTGTCGGGCTGGATGAGCACAGGAGCAGATGCGAACAGGTCCTTGAGAGTAGAAAAGGCTTTCTGTGCCGTGTTGTTCCACTGAAAGGCAACTTTAGGAGATGTTAGATTAGTGAGAGGAAGAGCAATCTTATTGAAGTTGCGGATGAACCGGCGGTAAAAGTTGGGGAACCAGAGGAAGCGCTGGAGATGCTTCCTGGTAGATGGTATGGGCCAATCTAATACCGCCTGGGTCTTAGCTGGGTCTGCCTTGAGCTGCCCATGCTCCACAATGTAGCCCAGGAAGGAAACAGAGTCAAAGTGGAATTTGCACTTTTCCCTTTTGACAAAAAGTTTATTTTCTACGAGACGCTGTAGTACCTGGCGGACGTGAGATTCATGTTCAGCGAGTGTTTTAGATAAATCAGAATGTCATTAAGATAGACGAATACAAACCGGTTGAGGAAGTCCCGGAGGACGTCGTTTATCAGGGCTTGGAAGACTGCTGGGGTGTTGGTTAGACCAAAGGGCATGACCAGATACTCAAAGTGTCCAAGGTGGGTGTTGAAGGCGGTTTTCCATTCATCTCCTTCCTTGACACGAACTAGATGGTAGGCATTGCAAAGGTCCAGTTTAGTGAAAATGGTGGCTCCCTGTAACAACTCAAAAGCAGAGGAGAGAAGAGGCAGGGGATATTTGTTTTTTATGGTTATTTCATTGAGGCCACAGAAGTCTATACAGGGGCGTAATGTCTTATCTTTCTTCTCCACAAAGAAAACCCTGCTCCTAGCGGAGAGGAAGATGAGCAGATTATGCTTGCTGCCACTGAGTCGGTTATAAACTATACCATAGTTTCTCGTTCAGGCTTAGTTAAACTATACAACCTGCTAGTAGGAAGAGGTGCCCCAGGAAGGAGGTCTATAGAGCAGTCGTACGGCTGGTGTGGAGGAAGAGACAGAGCCAAAACCTTACGAAACACTTCAGACAGATCATGATAGGCAGACGGCACTCCAGACAGGTCGGGTGGTTCTGGTCGTTTCCCGGATGAGGACGCAGTTCCTAGAGGCGAAGCCGACTTGAGGCAGTCCTGGTGACAAAACAGACTCCATCCTGCAATAGTATTTCTTTTCCAGTCAATTTGGGGGTTATGTTTACTTAGCCAAGGATACCCCAAAACTAATGGGGTGTTGGGGGCTTCAAAAACATACAACTGAATGTGTTTGACATGATTACCTGAGAGGGTGAGGGAGACAGGTAGCATCCAATGGGTTATGTCAGGTAGCCGGGAGCCATCCAAAGCGGAGATTTGGAGTGGTTCAGGTAACTGATCCAGAGGAAAACACAGTTCGTTAGCTAATGTCTCATCCAAGAAGCTCTGTTCTGCCCTGGAATCAATGAGCGCTTGCAGAGAGTGAGTTTGAGTCTGAGATAGGGAGGTAGGGAAGCACAGCTTTCCATCTTGCCCGCCAGTATCCCCACCGTTAGTGCCGGGCCCCGTCTTTTGGCCTACGGGGGCAGGAATCAATGAAATGTCCCTTTTTCCCACAATAGAGACACTCAACTGCCTGAATTCTTCTTTGCCGCTCTGAAGAGGAGAGATGAGTGCATCCGAGTTGCATGGGCTGGATGTCGCTTCCCTCTGACTCACTTTCCCTTTTATCGGGGTCCTCCGGGGCAACTCCTCCAGAGCCAGCCATTGTCAGGTGCGGGGATCTCTGGGGGTTGGAGTCCTTTCTCCCTCTATACCCCCGCATATGATCATCCACTCTAATACATGTGGAAATCAGTGATTCCAGCGAAACAGGTAATTCTTTAGCTGCAATTTCTTTTCTCATGCTATCAGATAAACCATGTAAAAATGCTCCCCGTAATGCCTTCTCCTCCCACCCCACCTCTTCAGCCAAAATCCAAAAATCCACAGAGTAATTGGCAATACTCCACTTACCTTGACGCAGGGAAAACAGTCTGTGAGCCGCGGCATCTGGGTCTGAGCCCTTATCAAACACACTCTTGAATTTGGAGAGGAAATCTGCGTAGGAAAGGTTAGGATGCGAGTTTAAGACCGCTTGAGCCCACCTTAATGTGCGTCCTCGCAGCAGCTCCACCAAGAAGGCAATTTTTGCACAGTCTGAGGAGTATGTGTGACTCTGTTGGCGGAAGACTAAGAGACATTGGGTCAAAAATCCTCCGCATTTCTCCAACTCACCAGAAAAAAACCTCCAGTGTGGGCAGAGGCCGCTCCAGTGGCTCCGGTGGCTCTGATGGCACTGGCTGACGGAGAGAGGAGCCAGATGGCTGAGATGGAGACGCGGGCGCTGGGGAGGAAGAGGGAAGAGAGTCAGAATCCGGATTTTTCTGAGGTTTAGACGTACCTCCCATTGCCGCCATACGCTGAATGAAGGCGTCCTGTTGTCTGGAGATGTGGCGTAACATGGCTTCGTGCCTGCTGGGCTAGAGAACATTATACATGCTTCCCTTAGGCAGTATCAGAAGGCATAGCATACATTTTCATTGCTATGCAGATGATACCCAGCTTTATCTATCCATTAAGCCAGATGACACACACCAATTAGTTAAACTGCAGGAATGTCTTAAAGACATAAAGACCTGGATCTGGATGACCTCTAATTTCCTGCTTCTAAATTCAGATAAAACTGAGGTTATTGTACTCGGCCCTAAAAATCTTAGAAACATGGTGTCTAACCAAATACTTACTCTGGATGGCATTACCTTGGCCTCCAGTAACACTGTGAGGAATCTTGGAGTCATTTTTGACCAGGATATGTCCTTCAATGCGCATATTAAACAAATATGTAGGACTGCTTTCTTGCAATCACTAAAATTTTAATCATCCTGTCTCAGAGTGATGCTGAAAA
>VUQS01067334.1:0-13722 GCA_015108495.1 Heterochromis multidens | reverse complement strand
TGGCACATCAATATGTGCCATTGCCAGAAGGTTTGCTGTGTCTCCCAGCACAGTCTCAAGAGCATGGAGGAGATTCCAGGAGACAGGCAGGTACTCTAGGAGAGCTGGACAGGACCATAGAAGGTCCTTAACCCAAAGGAACAGGATGAGCACTGCCAGAACCCTACAAAAAGACCTCCAGCAGGCCACTGGTGTGAATATCTCTGACCAAACAATCACTGCCTGGCACTGTGGAGCCCAATTGACATTTGCCATAGAATACCAGAATTGGCAGGTCCACTGCTGCCGCCCTGTGCTTTTCACAGATGAGAGCAGGTTCACCTTGAGCACATGTGACAGACATGAAAGGGTCTGGAGAAGCTGTGGAGAACATTGTGCGGCCTGTAACATCGTTCAGCATGACCGGTTTGGTGGTGGGTCAGTGATGGTCTGGGGAGGCATATCCATGAAGGGAGGCAGAGACCTCTACACGCTAGGCAATGGCTGCCATTCAGGATGAAATCCTTGGACCCATTGTCAGACCCTACACTGGTGCACTGGGACCTGGGTCCCTCCTGGTGCACAACTCATGTGGCGAGAGTATTCAGGCAGTTCCTGAAGGATGAAGGAACTGACACCATTGACTGGCCCCCATGCTAAATCCAATAGAACACCTCTGGGACGTTATGTTTCAGTCAATCTGACGCCGCCAGGTTGCACCTCAGACTGTCCAGGAGTTCAGTGATACCCTGCTCCAGATCTGGAAGGAGATCCCCCAGCATACCATCCATCGTCTCATTAGGAGCATGCCCTGATGTTGTCAGGCATGCATACAAGCATGTGGGGGCCACACAAACTACTGAGTACCATTCTGAGTTGCTGCAATGAAATTTCAGTAAAATGGACTAACCTGCTGCATCATTTTTTCACTTTGATTTTCGGGGTGTCTTTGAATTCATCCCTCTGTAGGCTGATAATTTTAATTTCTATCGAACGATCAAACACATTACCCAGTCCATATCAGTATAGATATCCAGCATTATTTTTTTTACCATTGAGACCTGATGTGTTTTCAAAGTGTTCCTTTAATATTTTTTTAACAGTATACATACAGAATTGAATTAATGTCACCATTTTTCTTCATTGTTAGAATTCTTAGATTTTAGGTATTCCCAGATGTTCCAAAATATCTTCTTTCTTCAGGTCTGTTTTCTCTGTCTGTAATTTTTTATTATCTGCCTGGATTGTCATTCTTTCACTTTACTTTCTGTTTTATTTTGAAGGCTACTTCTTTGTGTGACTTTCTCTGTTTTTACTTCCTTTCTTTGTTATTTTCCCACTCTCACAGTGTCTGATTGAGTTCACCTGTTCCTCATTAACTTTCTTTCCCTGGTGTGTATTTAGTGTGTGTCTAGCACCTCAGTCTTTTCAACGTTTCTCATTTCCCAAGATGCACTTCCTTCATACCTCTTCTCACATTTTAGTCCCTCCAACCAGAGATGTAAGCAAAAAGGCAAGGAAGAGGCATGATGGGAGTCAATGCAACAGGTGTTTAACTAAAAGAGACATGCTTCGGAGCCTCATTTTAAGGTGATCTCAATGAAATATGATGTAGCTGGATCATAAAGTGTTTTGCTATAGCCCAACTACTGCTGTACTTTATGATCTCAGGTTTAACAGTGCTCATGACATGCTTTCTGTTTAGGGCCACTTAATTAAATTCACAACATGAAGCAATGTGATTAAGGTATCATAACTTTTTAAAAAAAAAATCACACACACCGAAACAATGAATTTAATGCAATTCAGTTCAAGCCAGGTTTATTTATATAGCGCCAAAACACACAACACAACACAACACAACACCAGTCACCACAAGGCGCTTTATATTGTAATATATTGTATATTGTATTCTACAACAATGAAACAATGAAAACCCCAACAATCAGATGACCCCCTATGAGCAAGCACCTGGTGACAGTGGGAAGGAAAAACTCCCTTTTAACAGGACAATGAAGGGCTGAAAGTTTGGTAACTGAAACATCAAGTGAATAAAACGGATATTTGTTTAAAGAATTGCCATGGTTTTTCCAGCTGTGTGCCATACCTCTTTTATATATTGAAGGTAAAAACAGTTCCGTAAAGGATTCACCTGTATATCCTTGATTATAGCTCCTATGTGAAGCCTCCTCTCTCCTCTGTCCTCCAGATGCATTTTAGAACGGAGGACAGAAGAGACAAATCACAAATTAGTGAAATGAGAAAAGCCTCTTTGTTAGGTTGTTGATTGAGTTTTCCAGTTGGTTTAGTTTGCAAGTTTTCCTGCCACCTCAGTGTAGTGCCTTCTGTTTAACATGGGTTTAAATAGAAGATCCTTTGAAATTACTACCAGCTTTCAGATACTGAGTCCTTTTAAGGCATTTCTCTGAACTGTGACATTAAAATGCAATAAAATCAAACTTCTGTTGTGAAAATTAGCCTAACTGACAGTAAAATAAAGACTTCCAGGATGTTTGGTGTTTGGTGTCCCATCCAGTACAGAATGAGATACTTTTAAACATACATTAAATTAAACAAGCTTACCTGTAACGTTGCTGTAGCCCCAGACCACAGGTGACATCACATGGTGACCATGACGACCAGGCTGACCAATGACAGGTTGCTACACAGCTGGATGCCTCGCAAGTGACTTGCCCATCTCTGCACTTACTGGTGGTGTAAAAAAATAACCAATTCAATCAGCTTTGTTCACTCCTTCACAAACCAGCAAAATTTTATGTAAATACTGCCTGTAGTCCAGTGGTCCTCATTTTTAAATGACAGATAAAGGTCTCATTTAAAAATGAGATATCGATCCTTTAAGATTAGAACTTGTATTCATGCAATACAATTTAACAGAAACGTGAGTTGGAAGTGATTTATTTCTTAAGTATCATCTGTTTCTGTTGTATCAGGCACAAAGACTTGATAGTGTGGCTTACCATGTGGTACACTGGTCCCTACTGACTACCTGTCCTGGTTGCAGTGTTTGGCCATCCCAGTGGCAGGCACATTGGCTTGAATTCACACATTGTCCTTCTTGAAGGTACAGCCCATCGGGACAGCGACACCCTGGAGAAAGATATCATTTATGCCTTAATCATTGTTTCAGCTACATCTGGATAAGTCTATGTGAGATACTTTCCTTCTAGCAAAACAAAAAAACACTGCATTGCTTCAGTGCAACTTTGTTGTTTTTAAGAACGCCAATCCACTCAAGCACAGTAATTTACTTCAGTTAATAGACCATTTCTTTCAGTCTAAGTTGAAATTTCTAGTTAATTTGTTAAGAGCTCATATTTACTTAACTTAATATTGAAATATGACTTTGTTTATCTTTTACATTTATCACAATGACTGTCTCTAGAAAATACTTGAAGCTATATAAGCAAATCAAAGAGGTGTTGTGCCCATGAACTGGCTTACATCATGTACAATAACATATAATTAATGGGCAGAAACCTTGTGCTTAAAGGTAGAAGACCATTTGATTTTCTTTTTTCTTGGTACTTTCTACTGTGCGGTGCCAGTACACTGGTCTAGTGTATTCAAATACACAAAGATATTATTAAAATTCAAATATACTGTACGTCCCACCTGAAATACACTCTGCAGTGCAGTTGCTGGCCAAGCTGAGATGTGAGCAGGTAGGAGGGCAGGGATCGACTCTCCCAGCCTGACAGTCTTCCTTTGTTACCAACACCATGCCACTGACACAACCTGAACAACCAGTCAGTTTATTGCAATGCAGACATACTTTTCAAATGGTTTTCTGGTTTTGTTTTTAAGAAAGTAATCAAAATGATCAGGTCAGGAGCATTTGAGGCTCAGCCTCTAAGGAAATATCTAAAGTCTTGAAACACCAACAACAGAAAATTTTATCTGACAATGACCTGTCTGTGTGCCAGTGTCTTTGGTGCAGGGCTGGTTGTTGCAGCTCTGGCTCTGCTTGGTCATTCCCTCACAGTCCCGTCCACCGTTCTTAGGAGGAGGAGCGGAGCAGGTCCGGTTCCTGTGCCTGACTCCTCCTCCACAATGAGCATCACATTCCGACCACTCTGTCCACTCTGACCAATGACCATTAACTACAACAGGAGACAGGCTACCATTACATCCATTTCTGGATAATTGGCAAAAATGGATGTAATTATGGAAGTTGAGAGCAGACCTGGACATGCTTGGGGGAAGCAGGCTCGACTGTCAAATTGAGCTCCACTACAAGCTCCTCCGGGAAGAGCTTCCCTTAATATATCCCTCTGCCGGAACAAGGAGCCAAGACCACATGATACACTGCAGGCACTCCACGCTGTCCATGGGGACATGATACAGTCCACTAGAAGACAGGAGAGGAGAGAGAAGTTAAAAAAAAATATTCACTGTTAGGTCACATCACCACTCTAAGGTGCACGTATGGCCTACCACAATCTTTCTCATCAGATCCATCTACACAGTCTTTCTGCAGGTCACACCTGCGGTCCAGGTGAACACACTCCCCACTGTCACAGGAGAACTGCTTGGGAGAGCAGGGGCTGGGCACCACGGGCTGCTGCGAAGTCACTGCTGGCCTGGCTGTGGTGCCTGACAGTCATTAAAGATAAAAAAAAAAAAATTAAAAAAAATGCTACACCATCTTACAAGCATCATAAATACAAATTTATCTACATTTATAATGTTTGTAAAATTACTGATGCGCACCACAGCGTTGTTCATCTGACCCATCCAAACAGTCCCGTATCCCGTCACACACTTGTGCTGAGTCAACACACCCAAATGATCGGCATGCAAACTGTCCCTCCACGCAAAGCACTCTGGGTAGGCCACCATCATGGGGGCTGGTGGTGATCACTGGGGCTGTCAATCAGTAGAGCCGAGAGGTTATAGTTCTTCTATTCTGTGAAGAGACTTGGTTCTAGCATAAATACTGGCAGAATAGCCTCCCACCTTTTGTGGAATGAAGACCAGGTGTACCGGATTGGACCCGTGTGCTGAGATGCAGTCCAGGATGACCTGTTGAGACCACTGAGGTTAAATGTAGGTGTAGCCCAGGTAGAAATCAACAGAAATATATAGTTGTTTTGAAATAAAAAAAATGGGGTTCATTAAAGAAAGAGTTAAAATATGGATTAAAATACATCTTTTACTTTGTGATAAGATGTCAAGTTCATAGTTACAAAAGAATGTAAAACAAAAAGCACTTTTAGATTTATTTCTTTTGATAAAAAAGCAGCTACATTGATAGAATGACATTTTTACAGAGAAGTATGTCAGGTCACAGATGCTCTTGCTTGTTAAATAGATGAGTGAGCAAAGGAGTATCAAAGGAAAAAAATATACATGAAGTAGTGGCAGTGTAGAGTGGAATCCAGAAACTGTGTCTGGAAAAAAATGTTTAATTCTGGATTTATTGTTTTTTTAATTCTCCAGTAGATTATCTGCAAGATCTCATCCACTTGTGACAGAGAATTTTGGCTGGTGCATTATCAGTCAGCCAGTAGCTCATGAAGACTCACACTTACCAGCGCTTGTGATCTCCTGTAATCTAGTTGGTTCTGTGACTCCTGATGTCGGCACACCAGGAAGGCCACCTTGGGACCTTGTGGTATGTAGGCCTGGGGAGCCTGTTGTGCGGTCACCATGGACACCTGGTCTCCCTGCAGAGCTGGTCTGGTTTTGCAGACCTGGAAAGCCTCTGGTTGGAGCTGTACCTGAAGAGAAAAAAAAACACATGAACAAAAACAGACATGAAAAATAAGAAAGCAAAGTGATCATGGGTGCAGGAAATTTACTATTTACAGGAGTTTTACTGTTTACTGCTGTGTCTAAAAATTTTCAGATCTTCAGATGCTAAAGAGAGCAGAAAAATTAGTGTTATCTGTACCGCAGCGGATCTCATCAGAATGATCCTTGCAGTCTGGTCGACCATCACAAAGCAAAGACACAGAGATGCACTCTTCACTGTGCTGGCATGAAAACTGACCAGGCTTACAGTGCTGCACAGCCACTTTCCCACCTCCAGAGGAAGATGTTGTCACACTCCTGGGGGTCACCAGCTCGTCTAAATAAGCAGAAGGGGAAAAATAGGTTCATATAACCTGATATGAACCTGAAAATGTTGTATATCCCATCATTAGTATATCATTATAATCATTAATGTATTAATTTAGTGTAATTCCTGACCTCCTCGGCAGCCGAGGATTTCCACACGCAGGTAAAACGTGTGCCTGAACTCTGTAGGGATAATGCGCACATAACGAGCTCTAACCAGCCGACCAAGCCAGCGGGTCACAGGGGTCCTGCCCACCATCCGTACCTCAAACACCTGTACAGCAACAAAGAAGATACTTTACCATGAGCCCACATAAAAAAAAGTATGTCCCTTTTTTTTAAAAAATAGAGGATATCATTCATAAAACAGTTAAACATATGACAATATATAAAAAATATATAATTAGATTTTATAATGTTAAAATTACAATTATATTATTTAAAGGTGTAAAATATACCTTAGCAGGGCCATCAGGCTTCCCATTTTCAGTAAAGTCTGTGAAGAGGCTGCTATGCAGGGCAAATGCCAGACGGTATTTAGTGAGGTAACCCCACATGTGTTCAGTGCCCTGTGTCACCACACCTGACACCCATATAGTCTCCAAGAAATCCACCTGAAAATATGGCTGGGGATCTGTAGGTAAGGGGCTCCAACCGGGCTCCATAACCTGGCTATAAGCACAAAAGAAGATGACAATTTATTATTTTTGTGTATCCTTTTTTTTTGTGATCTCCTCTTTCAAACATTAACAAGAAGTAGAAAGTTCACTTGAGAAGGTGGAATAAGACCCTGTGGGATAATACTGAAAGACAGATCTGAATGCTTGAGATTGGAGAAAGGCTACTTAGGTGTTTTATACACAGGGAAGGAAGTATGCTAAAATTGTATTGTAAGTATGTGTTTTAGGTTTGATAACTATGCAAAGATGTAAACGTACATGTTTGGGACAATATTTAGTCGTCCAGCATCAGCAGGGTTGTTCTCACGATGGGAGGAGGAGGTGAGCTGACCATAATGAATTCTCCCATCCTCCAGTCCAAGAGGAGAGGAGCAGACACCTGTGAAATATGATGATCCTTAAGACCATTTAACCTGGCTTTCATAAGGAATGCATTTCTTGTTTAAAAAAAAAAAAAAGACCTCACACAAGTGAAAACGAGTAAAGAACTCAAGTCCACAAGCACTAATCATTTAAAATAGCATTCAAACCTCACCATGATATCCTGGGCCACCGTCCTGCAGATACACGAGATCAGATTATAATGCATTGTTTTCTATTGTTACTGTATGGAAATATATTTGGATCTTGATAAATATATTTTGCAAGCAGTTCAATTCCAAATGCAAAGAAGAGTGGAACTTAAATTAAATTAATGCACTGATATTTAAAGATTTCAGATGATTTCACTTAAAGTCTTCCTTACTTTTGGTGTTACAGCTGGATGAGTGACAGCAGCCATAGATGGAGTCCTCAGAGGAGCAGGAGTGGGTGCATATGGCCTAGACGTTAGTGAGCATAATGAAGAAGAATAAAAACAACTAAAAAGCTACTATACACAAAAAAATTATGTCCCTCCTCATTTCTTACTGTGCGGTGATGTTGTCATGAGGGTGGCATCCATTTTCATCCTCTCCTCTGGGACAGTGGGGATTTCCATCACAACGTTTCCATGCCTCAATGCAGCCCCCTGGTGGGGGGCAGGAGAACTGACCAGCAGGGCAGCTACGTGGACTTGTTACTGTAGAGGAGGGTTGTGTACCTGCATATAGTGAGTAGTTGTACTTAGTAGAAATGTCTTGTATATTAATTTATGCTAACTGTTTAGAAAGTTAGGTAAAAATATTAAGAAGCACATTTTTGAGCTGTTGTAGTGATGCTAAATGGTTAAAAGGCTGTTAAAAGTGTGTCAGGGTGGGCAGCTCACCACAGTACATCTCATCTGAACTGTCCCCACAATCATTTACACCATCACAGACAACACCCAGAGGACCTGCTGGAACGCAACGACCATTTTCACACTGGAACTCTTTCTCTCTGCAGCCACCTACTGGGGAGACGGGTGAAGGAGGGGTGGGGGATGTTAACCAGCGATAACCTGGAGATGAAAGTAAAGTATACATTTTAGAATCACACTTGCAAAAAAATAAATAAATAAAAAATGTGGCACCAGAATCAGTCTTTCGACAAACCATCGCCACAGCCCATGATCTCAAGGCGAAGGTAGATGCCATTCTGGAAGTCATGGGGCAAGAGGCGGACAAACTGAGCCAACACTGTCCTGTCCAGTCTGCTCTCTGCCACTCCTCGATCATCATGATTACCAAGAAAAACCTGGAGGGAGAACAATCATGCACCACTTTTAAGATTAGAAAAAGAAGATACAATTGTCTTTAAAAGTAAATGAGAGGGATTTGGTTTGCTGTTGCACCTTGGCTCTGGGCCGGGCATCAGTGACAAGCTCTTTGTAAGTATACCACTGTTTTCCATCCTGGCTGAACTGGAGGTAGAAGCTGGACACAAATGTGCCAAACACACCTCCACCCTGGGTCAACACACCTACAGAATAGCACAGAGACAGAATCTAGTACACAAAACACTGAAGCGGGATGTACTTATTTAAAGGAAACTGTATCACTGTTTACCAGTGATGTTGTATGGTTTCAGCAGGTCTATTTGTATGTAGGGGCTTTGTGTGTTGCCAGTGTATCTGTCAGGTCTCCGCTGTGGTAGATCCTTATACTCCTCTGGTTCTGGACTCCAGCCCTGCAGACAAATATTTAAGATTTTTATCAGTGAAGACTCAAAACAAAGCAGAGCGGGAGTGCAGAGGTATGCGGGACTGTCACTAATTTTACAGAAATTTGTTCACAAAATATAACAAAATAGGAATCCTGAATCAATTATAATTTATGAAGATTCTAGGTAAAAAAAAAAAAAAAATATGGTTGATATTGAGAGGGGCATGTATGTTTGTAGAATCAATCCAAAATAAAAGCTAATTTATTTCCAAATTTGGAATGTGAACCTGCAGGTGATGTTTCATGATTAAGTCTGGTATACCTGGAGGTCACTGTGAGGGTCCCATGCATGGAGACGAGCTGCATCAGGGGGGTGACCAGCCTGCTGTGACGAGGCACTAAAACTTGAGGCTGGGAGAGACTGGACACCCAGAGGAGACCAACATTCATCTAAACAGAAAGAAGGTGGAAAAAAAAAGATGAGTTAAAAAACACAAGTTAAAACAGATACACCTTAGATTATGGTCACTAATACTTTTTAAATGCTCTACCAAAGAACTCCCACTCTCTGGACTTCTGGTCTCTGGTTAGGGGGTGCTCACGAGATAGTCGAGCCCTATGGATGTGTGTCCCAAAAATGTAAGGAAATGGGGAAATGTTCATTGTATATTCAATAGATAAAACCCAGTAATTAAAATGAATTTTTATGGGTTCCAACTGTATATCAATATCTTTCTGCTGAATTTGTAAGTTTGCTCACTTACAAAGAAATGAAAAGTCTCTAATTTTTATGGTAGTTTCATTTGAATGGAGAGAGACAGAATATCAACCCAAAATCCAGAAAACACGCATTACATAAAAGTTATAAATTGATTTATATGTCAGTGAGTGAAATAAGTATTTACCGCCTTCAACCTTGCCAAAATTCTGGCTCCCACAGATTGGCTGCGTGTCCATGTGGCACTCAAATTACAATCAATCAATCAATCAATTACAGATACTCCTGTTCTCAACTCGTTATGTGTATACGTAAAGTACACCTGTCCACAGAATCAATTTCTTCCATTCCTAACTCTCCACCACCATGTTTAAGACCAAAGAGCTGTCAAAGGACACAAGATTGTAGCCATGCACAAGATTGGAATGGGCTACAAGACCATCAGCAAGAAGCTTGATGAGAAGGTGACAACTGTTGGTGCGATTATTCAGAAATGGAAGAAATATAAAATGACCATTAATCGCCCTCAGTCTGGAGCTCCATGTAAGAACTTGCCTCACGGGGTGAGGATGATCATGACAAAGGTGGTGGATCAGCCCAAAACTACACAGGAGGAGCTTGTTAATGATCTGAAGGCAGTTGGGACGACAGTCACCAAGAACACCATTGGTAACACACTACACTGTAATGGACTGAAATCTTGCAGCACCCACAAGGTCTGCCTGCTTAAGAAGGCACATGTACAGGCCTGTCTTAAGTTTGCCAGTGAACATCTAAATGATTCAGAGAAGGCGCTTTGGCATCAACTTGACCTGCTATGTTTGGAGGAAGAGAAATGCTGAGTATAACACCATCCCCACAGTCAAGCACGGAGGTGGAAACATTACACTTTGGGCTGTTTTTCTGCTAAGGGTACCAGGTGACTTCACCGGACTGAGGGGCCAATGGACAAATCTTGGACAAGAACCTCCTTCTTTCAGCCAGAACACTGCAGATGGGTCATGGATGGGTCTTCCAGCATGACAATGACCCAAAACATACCACCAGGGGAACAAAGGAGTGGCTAAAGAAGAACCACATTAAGGTCATGGAGTGGCCTAGCCAGTCTTCAGACCTCAATCCTAGAGAAAATCTCTGGAGGGAGCTGAAGCTTTGAGTTGCCAAGTGGCAGCAATGAAACCTAAATGACTTAGAGAGTTTCTGTAAAGAGGAGTGGGCCAAAATCCCTCCTGAGATGTGTGCAAACCTGGTGACCAACTACAAGAAACGTCTTACCACTGTGCTTGCCAACAGGGGTTTCTCCACAAAGTACTAAGTCATGTTTTGCTTGGGGATCAAATATTTCTTTCACTCAATGACATGCAAATCAATTTATAACTTTTATGTAATGTGTTTTCTGGATTTTTGGTATATATTGTATCTCTCTCCTTTAAAATTAAACTACCATAAAGGTGACCTCTCCAAGAGGTGACCTAGAGGTGGACCTCTCCAAATTGTTTGCACTGGGAATATCTGTAATGAAATTACCTAACAAAGAACGTGACCTTCTGTGTGGTAAAGACCATCTATGAAGTTTTTGCCGCCCAGTTTTGTTGGGTGAGATCTGTTATTCAGGTATGTCTGCTAGCTTACCAATGCAGCTTTAGCTAATGTTGGATCCAAAACCAATGGGCGACGTCACGATGGCAAGACCCTTTTATATTTTTATGTCTTTTATAGACAATCTATTCGATTGTGCTGTAAATACTTAACAGATGCATTAGCAAAATGCTAGATATTTATGGGCAAAATCTGTTGCTTAAGAAAAACAAAGAGTTTTGTATTATTTCAGTTCAGACATACTGTTCATACTATGTTTGCAAAAACTAAAGTAAAATGTGGCCTTTTTTGTCTTTTAACAGGTGTATCTAATCAATTTAGCCATGCTTCAATCACTCCTATTCATTAGAGACAATCTTATAAGTGCCCCTTGCTGAGCCCCTAGCTGAACTGCAGACAATTTCTGAACAACATGATTAACAGGGAGTAAACTGGCTCTCCTAGATCATCCTCAACTGCAGATAGAAGAAGACACCTACCACCAGGAGGAACAGGATATGTGGGAATCAGGGGTGTAGTGGCCTCTGCTGGCTTGGAGGTCACGGTGACTGGTCTAATTGTTGTAAGTATGGTGTCATTTTGGCCTAGCAGAGTTATAGAATAGAAAGATTTGTCAGAGAAAATTCATTATTATTATTACAAGATTTGCAACCATAAACAAGATACTATCTTCTAAATGCCACAATTTTATTGTTGGACAAATGTGTACTTATTGGACTTATGGAATTTATTCTCATTTCATCTCATTCTTGTCCAGATCTCTTTATGCACTTCTTTGTACATGTACAGTTCAGCAGATCATGTTTCTATAATAGTTTATTCTAGAGAAATATTGAGTCCTACTTTCAACTTAATGTAATATTTTTCTATTTATGGATTGGCCATTTTACCAGTCCAAATAATAAAAATTTTTTATAGTAGTTTCCCAGAATGCAGCACTGTAAATTAACAAATTGGTTGATGTTACACAGGCCACTCTTTCAGTTTTTATTCAAGTTAATAAATAAAATTGGAGGATATTTACTAACTCATAAACTGCTTTATGATGACCTGTTGTGTCACTTCCCAACATCTTATCACGCCATCCATAGTCTTTCTCACAGGTTTCTTTAATAGTTACAGTGATTTTTTTTTTTTACAACATTTCTATGTGATGTATCATGTCAGTAGTAGAAGAAAGATCTGAAAGAATTTCCAAGCTTCTCTTTACATAAGCATTTATGATCATTTATTTATGAAAATAAATAACAAATCAGAATCAGAATCAGAATACTTTATTAATTATGTGGTTACAGTTGCTCCAGGACAGTAAGAATGTTCTCCCTCCAAAAAGCACAAGTGAGTGTGTGTTTGGCTAAAGATACAGCTTGTAACATTTATCATTAATTAGGCCCTACGTCATCTGACATTAGTTGTTACATTAGTAACCATGGAGGGCAGTTACTTATGTTTAACTTCAATCACCATTAAACAGGAAAGAACTTAATCAGAGTAAATAGCAGAACAACCGTTAAGATTTTACCTTGGCAGTAACAACACCTGTCTCCCTCTCCAGGCACCAGACTTAGGCCCTGCGCAAACAAAACACATTCAACTCAGTCACACATGTGCACGAGTTGCTACGGCACACAGCTATGTGGAGGAAAGGCAAAGGATGCAGAGGTGTGGATTATGAATGTTTCCATGGAATAACATGAAAAGATGCATTTACACACACAGTCACATACACAAATAAATGTGCAAATGTGCTAGTGCACTCTAATGTGCTATATTTCCACAAAACATGGGCATATACTTATGTCAGATAATTTAGTTACACTCCGAACCAACAGTCATTTGTTTTTTAAAAAATTATGTATAAAAATAAACTCCTCACAATAAGCATAGATTTCAGTGTGTGGAAACAAGCATTCAGACTTGTCTACAGTGCACCCGGAAAGTATTCACAGCGCTTCACTTGTTCCACATTTTGTCATGTTACAGCCTTATTCCAAAATGGATTAAATTCATTTTTCTCCTTAAAATTCTACACACAATACCCCATAATGACAAAGTGAAAAAAGTTTGCTTTAAATTCTTGCAAATTTATTAAAAATAAAAAAAGTAAAAATATATAACATGTAAATAATTCACAGCCTTTTGCTCTGTACTTTGTTGAAGTACCTTTGGCAGCAATTACAGCCTCTGTCTTTCTGAGTATGATGCTACAAGCTTGGCACACCTATTTTTGGGCAGTTTCTCCCATTCTTCTTTGCAGAAACTCTCAAGCTCCATCAGGTTGGATGGGGAGCGTTGGTGCACAGCCATTTTCAGATCTCTCCAGAGATGTTCAATTGGGTTCAAGTCTGGGCTCTGGCTGGGCCGCTCAAGGACATTCACAGAGTGGTTCTGAAGCCACTCCTTTGTTATCTTGGCTGTGTGCTTAGGGTTTTTGTCCTGTTGAAAGATAAACCTTCACCCCAGTTTGAGGTCCACATCACTGTGAAGCAGGTTATCATCAAGGATGTCTCTGTACATTGCTGCATTCACCTTTCCCTCAACCCTGACTAGTCTCCCAGATGCTGCCACCACCATGCTTCAGTGTAGGGGTGGTATTGACCAG
>VUQS01067328.1:0-19884 GCA_015108495.1 Heterochromis multidens | reverse complement strand
CCTAAACCTAATAACTGGTTGTGCCACCCTTGGCAGCAAGAACTGCAATCAAGTGTTTGTGATAACTGGCAATGAGTCTTTCACATTGCTGTGGAGGAATTTTGACCCACTTTTTTTGCAAAATTGTTTTAATTCAGCCACATTGGAGGGTTTTCAAGCATGAACGGCCTGTTTAAGGTCACATCAAAGCATTTGAGCCAGGACTTTGACTAGACCACACCACTTCATTTTATTTTTGTTGGGTTTTTTTTTTTTGAGCCATTCAGAGGTGGACTTGCTGGTGCATTTTGGGTCATTGTCCTGCTGCATATCCCAAGTGTGCTTGAGCTTCAGGGCATGAACTGATGGCTGGACAGTTTCCTTCAGGATTTTTTAGCAGCAAAGCAGCCCCAGACCATCACACTACCACCACCATGTTTAACTGTTAGTAGTATGATCTTTTAATGAAATGCTGTGTTAGTTTGATACCAGATGTAACGGGACTCAAACCTTCCAAAATGTTCAACTTTTGTTAGTCCACAGAATATTTTCCCAAAAGTCTTGGGGATCATCAAGATATTTTTGGGCAAATGTGAGACGAGCCTTTGTGTTCTTTTTGATCAGCAGTGGTTTTCTCCTTGGAACTCTCCCATGGATGCCATTTTTGCCCAGTCTCTTTCTTATTGTTGAATCATGAACTCTGACCTTAACTGAGACAAGTGAGGCAAGTGAGGCCTGCAGGTCTTTAGATGCTGTTTTGGGTTCTTTTGTGACCTCCTGGATGAGTCGTTGATGAGCTCTTTGAGTAATTTTGGTAGGCCGGCCAGGTTCTCCACTGTTCCAAGTTTCCTCCATGTGTGGATAATGGCTCTCACCGTGGTTCACTGGAGTCCCAAAGCCTTAGAAATGGCTTTGTAACCCTTTCCAGACTGATAGATGTCAATGACTTTGTTTCTCAGCTGTTTCTTTAGATCGTGACATGATGTGTTGCTTTTTGAGATCTTTTGGCCTACTTCACTTTGTCAGACAGGTTCCATTTAAGTGATTTCTTGATTCAGCAGGTCTGGCGGTAATCAGGCCTGGATGGGCCATGTTTACTATGGTGACACAGACTCGGACACATGATCACAGCTGGTAACTGAACTGTTTGCCTGTTTAAGACAAAAACAAGCAGGAGGTTGATGTAAATGAGACCATTAACACCATTTTTATTTTAGTGATACAATTGCTTTATGTCAAGCTGCTCCTCCACATTACATAATTCTAGTAAACACTGGCATTTTATAATATACTTGACAAGATGAGAGCATTGCGTAACACCAGAATCCTTGACTGTCTTTACTAAACTTTCAGACCTTGCATTTCTGTTTATTTAGAAGCTTCCTCTCCCACTGTTTCTCTACAGTAACATCTTTAGCCCACAGACACATAAAAAGAGCTTGCCTCCTCTTTCTGTCTCTCTGAAGATTCTCTGAAAGGTTATTTCATTTCAATGTATTTATTTATTATTCTGAGAGGATTTCCTCTGAGACACAAAGTGCTTTATAAAGCAGCACTAAATGAGCATCAAACATGAAGCGCTGCCACTGCCTATTGGAGCATTAAATATTTAATTGACTGACAAACTGAATGGACTTTTGTTTTGAGTCAGTCTTCATGTCTTCCAGTTTTTTGGGTGAAGCTCATTGCTCCAGTTTCTGCCAGAGGAATGTGTGCCCTCCATAGAGACCAGGCAGCTGATTCACAGGTTAAAGGTCGGGGATGTTCTCAGCTCTGTCGTCAGAAAAGAGACACAAACAAACCCAAGGACACGCAGACACATGCACACACAGAGGACCACAACACAAAAATAACAACTCATCTGCTTCATCTCTTTGCCTCTTTCTCATGACCTGACAGCTCCTGTGGGTGTGTGCAAAACCATTTGACCCCTCATGTTCTGTCATTTTAGGTCTCCTTTTTGCCACAGCAGTCGTTGTGATGTTCAGAAGGAGATTAATTTTTTTATGTTTACTATTCTTTGCTCTCCATTCATTGCTTTTTGTTTAGTTTTATTACTGGGAGGAGTACAAAACTAACTTTGAGATTAATGTTAGCTCAGAGTTCAGTTTTTTCAGTGGGTTTTTTGTTTCTTTGTTTGTTTGATTGATTGATTGTTTTGTAAAAGGATGAAAAAAATTAGTCTGGCCTTCAGTCAAAAAAGCTAGAGATCCCGTAAGAAATTTACATTTTTTTTTATCCATATAAGTTGAAGTAACAAGGAAGTTCTCCAAAAAGTTCCTTCAGTTTTGCGTTCATTTTACTTTTCTCTGCTTACAGAAAACAACAAACACACATAAAATAGGAATGAAGAGGAGGTTAGTATGAGCCAACATCTTCACAGAATTCAGTGGTTATGGTTTCTCTGATATCTTAATTTGATAGCTGTCTATATTTCTGTGTGTATATTTGTTCACCCACCATCCCCTCTTTTCAGAGACAGATGTGAATTTAAATGTTTTTAATACTTTAATGCTGCACTTTACACTGTCCAAAACATCCAATACTCCAAGTGAATGTGAAAATTACCTTTAAATTTTACCTTTTGAAGTTATCTTTTTTCATTTTTATTGTTGATTGTAAGATTATTTGGTTTTGTTTTAGTATATTTAGTATGTTCAGTGATGCTGAAACCCAAGAAAAATGTCTGTAAATTAACAAAAATTGTTTCTGTTTGCAATATGGAAACCATACTAATTTTATTACCTTGTTTAAGATTGAGGATTATGGAATTATATGTAAGCCACAAATTGCATTTCAGCCAGTGGTGTTAATTATGAACAAAGAAAAATACCATCAGATTTTGATCCAATACCATCTGGAAAGAGTCTGATTGGCAACAGCTTCATTTTTCAGTATGACAATGATCCCAAACACACTGCCAATGCAGTAAAAACATACCTGGATAGAATTGGTTAGAACTGGATAGAAGAGGATGGATGGATGGATGGATGGATACACAGTGAAACATTATCAGTCATGGATTGGCCCAGAGCCCGGACCTCAACATTATTGAAGCAGTGTGGGATCATTTTGACAGAGAACAGAACAAAAGTCAGTCAACATCCAAAGAAGAGCTTTGAATGTCCTTCAAGAAGCCTGGAAAACTATTCCTGAAGACATACCAATTGACTTTCAAGCTCATTAGGAGTGTACAAAGTTTTTTTCTTTTCTTTTTGCACTTTTTTCCCATTTTCCTAACAAAATATAAAGAAATGAGAGGTGTATTAAGAGTTTTGTCTGTCCTGTAAATTAATGGAAATTCGACAGTGTGTGTAGTGTGCATGCTCATGTTATACATCAAAAATATTGCAGGGGGAGGACTGTTGAGCGTCCTGCCGTGGCTGTCACTCATCAAAAACACTGAGCTCCTGTCACACACACCGGTACACATGGACAAACACAAATACAAATGCACCCACACACATAAAATGTAGTTGTAAAAACACTAATCAGGCTGTAGAGTGACAGCTGCACTGCCAACAGATGGATCGGTTCCATCAGAGTTACTGATTGTGTAGGTGTGGAAAAAGATCTGTATCTGACTCAGTTCTGTGCAGGTGTTAAAAAAGGCTCCTTTAAATATGAATAAGACACTTTATTCATTGAAAGAATCCAGCAAAGTTAATGCAGCTCGGCTTTTTTCATAACTTACACAGTCATCGCTGAATTTAGTGGCTGCTAGTCCGGTCACACTAATTTGACCTTCAGTGTGATGCAGCACAGCAGGCAAGTGACATTTTAAGCTATTATAATTAAAGCGCCTCACTTGCAGAATTAATGAGAAAACATCCACACACAAAAAATCAGCAACAGAGGAAGATTGAATATGGAAGTTTCAATTATAACTTTCAGTAAGTGAAAACACACAGCAAAAAGCATACCAAAGCATTTGCAGGTTTTAGCTCCTCATTTTACATTTATGTCCAATCATTTTTGCATACAGACTATTTTCCTTTTTCTTCTTATTAAAGGCAGCTCAGTTGATTTCTGTCCAACACAAAAAACAGATCTAGGATCACCCTGGATCCCCTTTCCCCGAGTATATTTTCATATACTACATAGGTGTTTACATATAAATATTTGAATAACATGAAACTTTCTCAAACAGGCCAATTTGGTGGACTTGTATTTGTGATTAAAATTGTCCAAACATGCAAAACCACTGATCTGGTGCCAGCAATGTGTCACCAAATCTTCTTGGTTACTCCTTAGTATGATGTATGATAAAGGTGGAGTGTGGGCATATATGTAGAAATGCTCCATTTTATTTTTCATTGTGCAGATGCGCCTTCAGGATTAATTTACTGACAATCCCGGTCACATTAACCAGGTCACCAGCAGCTTTGCAAACATCACACAGGCTCAGAGACACTAAAGACGCATCCTGATCTGGAATCCATTTCACCCTCCTGCAGTGTGGAGGTTACAGGAAGAGCAGGGGGAATGAATCTGACTCAAGATCAGGATTGTCTGTGATCTTTTTTTGTTTTTTCACTCTGGTTTGTGAGATTTAGAAGTCAGGTCCCTCCTTCTTCAGGTTTTTGTAGTCTGTGGTGATGGCCACAAACTAGGGAAAAAGCAGAAAAAGATTGTGTTTGTGTATGTTGATTTAACAATCAGTCAACATTGAAACCCAATCAAATTAGAGTTCATGTGCTGTGTCACCTTGTACTGGTATGTGGGGTCAAGTTTATTCCATGGCTCTGGGTTATTGGTCTTGTCCCAGCTGAAGACACACAGAGAATTTGAATATTTTAGGATCTTTAGAAATCAGATTTTTTTTTAAATTAATCAAGCTCTCATTCCCCTAAGAGCTCCTTTGCTTCATCCCCATTTTGTTCGACTGATAAATAAAATAGGAAAGAAGCAATGACAGCAAAAAGCAGAAGGTCAGATTCAAACTTAACACCAAGTGGTGCTTTCAGTCCGGTGTGCAAACACCAGGAAGATAAAGAATATCATTACACTTGTAAACAATTAATGCTGCAACGAAACGATAAAAAGAACAGCAAATAGACAAGACAGTGCGCCATCCCGTGAGGTGTTGTAAAAAGCACTTAGCCATTTCTGCTGTTATTGGAGCTTCATATATCAATCGCTTGGGTAGCAGCAGGAGGAGAGGAAGTCCAAGCAAAAGGATAAGAGTAGGAAGGGCTCCCTATTGACAGAAATCATCATGAAACAAATCTCTCCACTTAGAATGTGAAGTAAGTATTTATCTCATCTCTGCACGCCTTTTAATAAATGTTAACAAATGTGCATTTCAGGGTGAAATTATCACAGGAAGGAAGGCTAAGTAATTTTTTTGTTTGGAGTCCATCTGTGATCATCCTGTAGGGGGGCACTGGTTGCTCTTTGGAAGTTGCATGCAATTAAAGTAAAAACAAAACTAAACAGATGTGCAAACCTGAGGAAACACAGCTGTCACATTTCATTAAAAAGCTGGTGGGATAATGACTTTTAGCTCAGAAGTTAGAGTGAAATCTAAGGGTCCTTACGTAACATGGGGTCCTCTGGCCAGCCGGATCAGATACAAGGATGCTCCGCCCATTCCCAAACAGATAAAGAAGAACTGGGGGATGAGCTACAGAAAGATGGGGATAATCAAAAATAATAATAATAAGCTTCTACACATATTTTACACTTAAACTGTCAAACAGAAAAAATTTTAGCCTACATGATCTTTGCTAATCAGTGCCACTCTGTTCACTTGTGTATTAACAGCTGTACCTTTTGCAGCACAGCCAGGATGCTGTTTTGGTTTAACTAAAAGGAAGTTTGATTTCAAAAGAAAGAGCAACAAACTCAGGAGAGCTGGTAAAACACATTTCAGTTGGATGCCTTGCAGACCACCCTGAAGACAGATGAAGACCCCAGGGGCTGCCATGTCCAGTGTTGATATAGTGAAGTAATTTGGATATTTTTCTGCCAGCAGCAGTTTGTTTGTCTTATGTGATTTAGAAAATACAGAGCTCGCATTTACCCCCCAAATGACCTTTTGGAGCATATATATATATATACACACTTTATGTATTCAAAACTGCATTCTTATGGTGTGGGCCATAAGAAGTGTAGTATAACTTGCTTCTTTTTGTGTCACTCTTGTGGAACATGTGAACGTTAAGTGGACTGATTATTGTGTTACTTTCTCTTAGGATAGAAGTTTGCTGGTGACACTTAATGTTTCTTCTTGACATGAAGCACAATCTTTTTCTTTTTTTATTTTTACACTTTCACTTTTTTACATTTTCAGATGTGTCATGACTATCACAGAATTTGTCATGCATTAACACAACAGCATCCAAATGTGTTAAATCACCACCAGCACATTTGAAAAAAAAAATTCTGATTTGCTGGTCATACAAACCTAAAAAAGGAATTTCTGCTGCACCATATAAGCCTGTACGCCATATTAAACAGCTATTATCATGATGGGAAGCAGTTACTCCTTCTCTATGCTGCATCATCTTCAGCCTCATGACTCCTGACAGTCGGCAAGGCGAATGTCTCAGTAAGAAAGAGCACATTCCTTGAATTTCAAGACAGATGCAGCACTTTTTTTTTTTTTTAAGCTAAGGTGAGGAGTGAAGTGAACCAACTTATTCAGCTGTGAGAAACTTTCTTCTAAATTAGTTGTCAGCCTTCAGCAACAGCATCATTTATTCAAAAACATATACTGGATTTGAAACGTTGAGTCTACATTTTATAACTGCTGTAACAGAGGTGTTCTGAGCAGCTGACCCACTGAAGCCCTGAGGATTAACTCTTGGCCTGCTGTTGCTCCGTCACCCTGCATCATCCCAGTGAACCTGCTGACACACAGGACTGTGGCATGTGTGTGTGTTTCTACATAATTAAATCTCAGAGGGAAATATTGTACTTTTGACTCCACTAGTTACTTTCACTAGTTAACACTTTGCCAGGTCAAAGTTTTCACTTTCCCCTTCTTTAAAAACTCTTTTGTGTTTGCTGCACTGTGATTGAGAACTTGATCATAGCCATGGCATAATGTTATTTTCTTGACAAGCTTCAGTCATTCAGTATTGCTTATACAAAGCTGCATTCGTAATGGTTTCTATAAACGTCATCTCCTTAGTACCTTTTGCATTCATTTAGCACCACATAAGCACCCTCTCACCTCCGTGTTTCACAGCTGGTACATCAAACCTGCTGAACTCCATCTGGTCCAGAAAGAATAAAAAAAATGTGTTTTGGTTCGCCCGACCAAAAGAATGTGCTGCCACTATTCATTAGGCCTATTTTTAATGTCCTCTGGCAAACCCTTACTTTGCAAGCAGTGATTTTTCTGCTCTGACATCCCCCGTAGAGACTGACTTCCTGCAATGTTCTTTACACTGTCTGAGCCATCACTGCAACACCAATTTTCACAGATAATCTTTGTGCCAAGTAAGAAGCACTTGCCTGCTTATTTTGTGATGCAAGGTTGAAAAAATAGTGTGCAGCTTGCCACCTTATTTATTTCCAATATGGCAACTGTACCTTCTCTTCCTGTTCCCCATTAGCACTGCTGCAAGTGTTTTTCAGCTCATGCACAGTGGCTTACAGACAATCCTGCACCCTGCTCCATCTTTATGAAGTCACAGATACATAATGGCAATTATTAAGAGGTTAGTGATCACTGATTCTAAAGAACTTTTTTAGGTTTTAAAGGGTATAACAATTCTCTGACATTCACACGCTTGTGAAACTGTATTTTGAATAATGAGGGATTTTGGATACAGTGTATAGTCAGTCTGTGTCTCTGTCTTAGTGCTGCCCCCACCTGTCTGTCTGTCTCTTTCTGGTTTTAATCACTCGTTCCATCTCCCTCTGTCGCTCTGACTCTCTGTCTGCTTTCCTGTCTGACCAATGATGCATTCATCTGGCTTATTTTCTGTCTGTGGGGCTCAGACTTTCGGACTTTCTCTAACAGCCTTTCAATCTCTCTATCTTTCTGTTTGTTGTAACTTGATCAAGGAGGGTTGTAGAGTCTCACAGGGATTTGCTTCCTGCAGCTCTTCCCTCACTCTCACTCTGCCTTACAGTCTGTCTCTCAGCATCTCTGCCTGTCAGGATGATAGACCACATCATGGAGCGCTGGTAGAGTCTCATACAGATTTCTTCCCTGCTGCTTCTCTCTCTCTCTCTTTTTCTCTCTCTTTCTCTCCCTTTCTCCTGGGAGGCCAGTGACAGGAAGTTAAAACTCTGTCACTCCCCTCTCTGACAGCAGAGCTGGTTAAAAACTGCAAAAATAATCCCCTGCCCTGTAGGGACAACTCAAATTTTAAAATTTCTTACTAAACATTTCCTAACTGCTTAGAATTTTGTCAGTTTAGATTAAAGGGGTTTGCAGAAGTCGTGGATGTGTTTTTGATGTCTTAAGCTTCTCAATTCAGCTTGATTCTGAAACGAGTCACTGGAGCAACTTAACCGACTGCAATAGAGCTAAGATAAGATTAGATGAGACAACATTAGACTTCTAAACATACCTACTGCTTTAACCAATTAAATTACCTATACGCTACATACACTGTATACTGTATCATGAAGTTTGTCTCAACATAGGCACTAGAATCAAATTGGGCTTTATTATTGTGCAATATTTTCTTTGAGCATACAGTAAATCAAAAAATGCATACATTTTTGTGATACTGTTTGTATTTAAGTGGGTTTATAGAAAAAGTCTGTGAGAGAAAACGTTTATAACTGGAAGTTAATCTGATTAATTTATATAGTTATAACAAACAGAAGTGATAAAACAAAGA
The DNA here is from genome assembly GCA_015108495.1 of Heterochromis multidens. NCBI lineage: Eukaryota > Metazoa > Chordata > Actinopteri > Cichliformes > Cichlidae > Heterochromis > Heterochromis multidens. The sequence continues at coordinate 11,098 of VUQS01067328.1, read as the reverse complement.
AAGATGAAAAAAATAACCATCACAGGATTTATGTTTTGATCTAACTCACTAGTAACGGACAGAGTTTCTAGTGCAGCTTTGTTTCATTTTATTCAGTGATGCATATTTGAATCATTTCAAAACACTGATGTTTTTTGATTTTTATAAAATATTTACAAGCAAAATTTCAGAAAGATCAAAATGCAGAGCAGTTGGTGGATTTCTATTGAAATGTGAGTTACATGTTAAAAGATGCTGGACATAAGAAATGGCTCATCAAAACATAAAACACCTAAAAAGTGATCAAGAAATAAAAAGATTACTTACACCGGGGTGCTTCTTAGCATGCTCGACTGCTGTCCGAAACATCATTGCTCCTGTTTATAGAAATTCAGGAACAATGCATGAAAAGAAATTAATCAGAGACACCGTTTCAGGCCTTTGTTCACAGCAACCACAAGCTTTGCACAGACGGGATTTAGACCTGTTGCTTTCTGCATGTGCAGCTAGGAGAGGGGGGGAGGAGGAAGAGGAGGAGGAGGAGGAGGAGAAGGAGGTCATTTAACATCTGATTACAGCCACTGCTGTTCCCCTGTTGAGTAATTACACTGCGCTGGACACTAGTTAATAGTTTGTATTCAAACGGAAAAGTTTTGCCCTAGTAAATTGTTATTTGATATCCAGAAAAAGACATTTGATGCTATCAGGCCGTTCAATTAAAAGAAGTAGGATGGTCTCCTGCAGAGACCTCAGAGGCTTTTCCCTACCATTTCCTTCACTGTGTTTAAAGCCTTGTCAGTCATTTGGGAGCTGACTAAAGGAAATGGAAAAGCATATGAACGCTGTGTCCTTTTGAAGGCCATTCGGGAATACGGATCCTTGTCAGTTACACAAAGAGAAGACCCAAACACAGGAACGAAGCCCTGAATGAGGATCATTCTTGTATGAGCGTGTTTTGATTCTGAATACTAAATTTAACCAAATGTTCATTTCACCGTTGCTAAAATGAAATGTACACAGACTTGACAAATGTGTTTGTCGTGATGTGTGCATGTTGCATCCTCTTCAATGACAGATTCTCCAGGCTTGATTATCTTGGCAACCAAAGTCAAGGACACTCAACCAGCATGTTTGCTTCGTTTCAGCACTGTCAGAGAGCTAGATGCACACCAAGCGTGTGAAATGTGGCAACTCAGCTTAACTCATCTAAAAGAGAAAAGAAAGAAAAATATAAAATGCAAACATAAACCAGTTTAGTCTGAAGACCAGAAGTAACATGTAACATTCACATTACAGCCATTGCTGTTATTAAATAAAGGTAAAAACCATCAATCAGCAGAGGTCAGGGCAACAGCGCTTATCAGCTACACTGCTGAGTTTTGAAGGGCCTATTGCACTGATTGATGATGACAGTAGAGCCGCGAACGTACGTGCAGTACGCTCACGTAAACTGCACGGTGCTTTTGGTCATCAAAAGAAAATGTTCCAGTCTGCCTAATGGACCCGTGTCTCTGATTCACTGCACTTCAATTTAATTAGAAGTGAAAACAAATATGACTCAATTTAATAAACGATGGCTTCACTTTCAACTCCACAGACGTGTTGTTCCAGCCACCACAGATGTCTGCACTAGATAATAAAGCAGCATCATAAAAACCACATGATGACTGTCATAGGCAAAAAAGATTTAAATAATTGTATATCCATGGGTGACACATTTTAATTTTTTAAACAATATTTAAGCCTTTTTTTTAATTTAAAATGAAAATGGATCATTTGTACAGCTAGACCCACAAGGCTTTTCATAACAGCAGAGATTCATTATAATGACTTCATCGGCCTCAGACAAGGTGCCTGCAAAAGGTAATGAATCCCAGAGTGAGACAGGGCCATGGTCCCACCTGTCAAAGTGTTGTGTGTGTGTGTGTGTGTGTGTGTGTGTGTGTGTGTAATAGTGGTAGTCAGACCTTTTGCAAATTGCAAATGAGTGCCTGGAACTACTCTCAAAGAGACTGTGTGTTTACTACATATGTACGCCTGTGCTGCTGATTTTGTGGAAACATGGCTCTTTCCACACAGTCACACTATGTGGACTTGTCTTTCTTTTGGGGGCAAAAATTAAGCGGTCATAATGTAAATTATTCTGTTTTAGGGTGAAAACTTGTTCTAAAAACTATAAAATTAAATATAAATTTAGAAAATTGAATTTTCTGACTTACAAATCACTTCAATGGTTTTACTGTCCAGCACACTCCTCCGGCTGGCTGATGTGGACTGCAGAAAGGACATGAATCTACATGAATCTGCTCACAGAAAGGTTTGTGGAAAGAGAGTTTTTCAAATGTACTTTTTTGGTGCTTTGAGTTCCACAAGGTAAATCCCTTTTAGTTCAGTTATGTTTAAGAGAAGGCAGACAGCTAATATCTCAAAAACTGGATAACCCACACAAAAACAACAGATCTATAATGAGGAAAACATCTAATTTTGGTTTGGGGTTTTTAAATTGAAAATGCTACAAGGACAGCACATGGTTAAAAATGAGAAATATTGTGTATTGTGTGTGTTTTTTGAAAAACATATGCTCATTTTGAATTTTATGCTGGCATGTCCTTCAGTACTGTGGTGCATCACTTCTTTTTTCAGTATGTGTTTGCGAACTGATGATACCAGTTTCTGTAGTTTTGAAAGCAACTTCTTTCATATTCTTTTTTAATGCAGTGTTTCAGTTCAGTTCTGTGCCAGCTTTGCCATTTTTTGTTTCATAATGCAACAAAAATGGGTAGCAGCTTCAGACCTGTTACCCAATAAATGTTTTAACAGGTCTGAACTGCAGCTAGGCCACTTTAGTACTCAGACTGTTTTACTACATAGCCATGATATTGTAATATTTGCAGAATGTGGTCTGGCATTGTCTTGCTGAAATAACCACGGAAAAAGGAAAAAGGTGTTGCCTGGGTGGCAACATATCTTCCTCTAAAACATTTATTCATGCATTCATTTATGCACAGCTCTCTTAAGGTCCCACCAAAACATTTCAACCGGCTTGAGGTCTGGACTTTGACTGGGCCATTGTAGCACCTTGATTCTTTTCTTTTTCAGTCATTCTGTTGTGGATTTGCTGCTGTGCTTGGTATAATTGTCCTGATCCAGTTTTAGCCAAGCTTCAGCTGTCAGACAGATGGCCTCACATTTAACTCTAGAATACTTTGGTATACAAATGAGTTCATGGTCGACTCAGTGACTGCAAGGTGCCCAGGTCCTGTGGCTGCAAAATAAGCTCAAATAATTACCCCTCCACCACCGTGCGTGACTTTTATTATGAGGTGTTTGTGCTGATGTGCTGTGTTGGGTTTTTGCTAAACATAGTGCTGTGCATTATAGCCAAACATCTTCACTTTGGTTTCGTCTGTCCAAAGGACATTGTTCCAGAAGTCTTGTGGTTTGATCAGATGCAACTTTGCAAACCTAAGCCGTGCTGTCTTGTTCTTTTTAGAGAGAAGAGGCTTTGTCCTGCCAACCCATCCAAACAAGTCATACTTGTTCAGTCTTTTTCTAATTGTACTGTCATTAACTTTAACATTTAACATGCTAACTGAAGCCTGTAAAGTCTGAGATGTATCTCTTGGGTTTTTTGCAGTTTCTCTGAGCATTGAAAAGTCTGACCTTGGGGGGAATTTGCTGGGATGTCCATTCCTGAGAAGTGTCTTGAATGTTTTCCATTTATGAATAATCTTTCTCACTGTAGAATGATGGACTTCAGATTTTTTTTGGAAAAGGACTTATAACCCTTCCCAGATTGATGTGCAGCAACACTTGCTGATCATCAATTAATCAAGTGCATTTGATTAGCAGTACCTGGCTGCTACTTACCCTCTTAATTCCTGTGGAAACAGTAAGGGTGTACTTAGTTTTTTAAACCCCACTTCTCCATTTTGACCTAATTTTTGTTAACTAAATAATGACCTGCTGTAATATGTCATGTTATGTTGTTCTTCAGAGGTTGTATTTAGCTCATTTTAAGACCCGCCGAGGACCAGATTCTTTTTTATTATGTCCTGATACATAAAACCTTAGAACTGAAAGAGGTAGTGATTTCTTTTTTACTATGACTTTGACGAATTGAGAATTGGATGCGCAAATCATTGCATTTTGTTTGTATTTACATTTTACACCACAAACAAACTTTCATGGAACAGGATTGTAGTTTCTATTGGATTTTATGTATTTGTGACTCTATGACATGTTGTACTTGTCTGATGTAAAAGTGCTGAGTGTTGCTGACGTGTAGCCATAACTGTCATCTCTGTTTCTTAAAGATAAGCAGCTATAGGTTCAGTTGGAACTAGTTTTATGGCCATCCACACCCTGAGGATGCAGGGTACAGCCTTGAGGGATAAAAGTGTGTCTCTGACCTCTTTTTTGATACAAGTGAGATTACATGTTCGCACCGAGATAAAGCTCACAAGGACTGTTCTATAATAACACCTTTATTTTAACGTGGGTCAAAGAATACTTTTGCCACCGCATGGGTGTCTGTGTTTATGTTTCCATTCAATACTGTGTAGCCAAAGAGGCAGACGACAACACCAATCAGGATATATTCAACTAGCATTTTACGGCTGATGAAGAGATAGATTCCAAATACCTTTTCAGTATAAAAAGCATAGCCTACTTTTGCCTTCAAAGGCGGCTCTGAAAAGTTTGTAGTTCAGTTCAAGTCACTTACAAAGGAGTGAAAAAAGTGACAGGTTTTCACTGAGCTAAAAAATGCTTTAAAACATCCACAAACTTCTCAAAGTGCACCTGCAGCACAGCCAACTTTCCTCTGTGAAAAACATATATTATTTTCAAACAAAAAAAAATCTTTTAAGATCTGGGAAAAAATATGCTGCTTTTGCATCACATACTGCCTTGAATAACACTGCAAATATTCATGGACAACAGAGAGGTGGATTATACAGCTGGAATATAGTTTAATGGTTAAAGTTTGAGTATTTTGTACTTTTATCTGCTGTATTGTATTGTACTTTGTCAATAGTATGAATATGAACTTGCAACAGCCTCCATTCTTGTGTATAAATACTGCAATGATTTTGAGTACATTATCCTTATAGTAATTTTAACTTAGACAGAAGCTACTCACAAACTGTTCATGTTCTCTGCCAGTACAGGAAATACCAGCTCTGTCAGGGTCATTCAGCTCATAATGCTGATGTTATTTTATAGCATCAACATAAAGTTCCTCTGGTTGGATGGCAGCCAACACTTCTGCTGAAGATGAGATGTTTGACAGTTTGTTAAAATTCCAGTTTGGGAGTCAAGAAACTTAAGAAAGTGATACACGATAGAATTTTAAATAGACGAATAGATTTAAATTTACACAAATCTAACATGATATAAATCTGTTTTTAACTTGAACAACCATATCAAATGTTTGTCTACCAAAAATATGAGTCATGCACACAGATCAGCCACAACATTAAAACCACCGACAGGTCACTTTCTTACAATGCAATGTTCTGCAGGGAAACACTGGGACATTGCATTTGTGCCGATGATACTTTTGACACATACCACCTAAACTTGCAGACGGCAACAGCACTCCTCAGGAAAAGTGTGTCCTGCCACACTACAAAAACTTCTCAAGAAAGGCTCAAGGAACACAAGAAAGGCCAATCAAGCATCTGTGGGATACCTCTGAACTTTCAGCCAGGAAACCAGGGTTTGAGTATCATGTGGAAGCATCATTTCCACCTTTTTTTTCTCCTTAAGATTCATTTTCACTGGCTGTTATTTTTTTATTTATTTTTTTTAGTAAGGAAAAAAAATCACCTTTTTGAATTCAAATATAACCTTTCATGATGTTAACTGCATGTTAAAACGTTTTTGTAGGGAACCAAAGTGAATTTTAATTTTAAAACTTAGGAGCTTGCACTAATGGGGGGAGTCTTATTCAAGACAGCCACTGGAGCGGCATGTCAGTGTCAGATTGACAGCAACTGGCATCGTGAGCTCCAGGAGTGGAATGAGAGACTGAAGTGGCATTTGCAGGTATATTTTATGTGTATTCTGTAGCAGGCCCCCCAAAAAAACAATATTTAAATGTAGTCGGACTTTAAAATGACAAATATGTACATGAATATTAACATGTAATGATTAGGTTTGCAGGTACAGTCGCCTTCATGTTTGCATGTGTGTTTATAGTCTTAAAAAAAAAAGGCCATGACTGACGAAAGAGAGGAGGCATGGGGAGAAATGGAGGAGCTGTCTGCAGGAAAGCATCATAGACTTACCAGGTTTACATCTTACGTAGCTATGCCAACAAGACACTCTGCTGACAGGCTATTTTATATATTGCAACCACGAAGACCTCTTTGAATTGGCAGTGAAGTGGATGATCTCATTTGGGATCTTTCTGGAATATTACAGTTTTACACAGGAACACAATAAAATAATTGATATTGCCCAGCCATTAAGAAAAAAAATACCTTTTGTGCATCTGTCACACCTCAAACTCCAGGTCATTATTTTTTCCTCCCCTTTACAACAGGACTGTGACATGTGCTCTGAGCTGCCTGGCGTTCCTGCTGACCTACAACACTGGAGCCCACAAATAAATCCTCCTAATTGGACACTGGCCAACTCAGTGGCACAAACAGGATGCAAGACAGAGCAGGCTTGCTAAAGAATACACAAGATCTGCATGGTGTGCCTACAGTACCAGCAGCAGTGCTCGACTTGTACATCACTGGTATATATAGAGTAAAGAAAAACGGCATCACAGCATTAAGAAGAATAAGGCCACAGAAGATCCTAACCTCAGAAAACTGTTAGCATTAAATATTTCTTTGTATTTTTTAGAACCTCAACTTAGTCAGACATTATTCACCTGCTCTTTACACACAACAAAAGCCACACAACAGTGTCCTTTAGCCCACATAAATGCCGTGCGCTGAATAGTAAGGAGAAGATTGAGAACATGTGCTGTTTTTTTTTTTTTCCCCTCAACATCATTAGGAAAGCCTTGCTGGACTGCAGCATAGCCATAGAAATAAATCCCGGTTACTAGCTTTTACACATAAAAGATTGCCTTGTTTTTTCCCTTTAATCCCTCTAGTTACACTTAAGCCAATCAGCCTGCAGTCACTGGCCTGTGTTGGCTCTGATTAGCCAAGTTCAGCCCTGTTCTGGAAATCTGGGCTATCTTATGACTGGGGTTGCCACACAGTTGCTTGAGGAAAAGCAGAACGAGCTGCATGACATTTTGAACCTTGAGCCGTGGCACAGTTTAACGCCACATAATGCTATTAGACTTCAGAGGTCAGTCAGGTTCATAACAAAGACCAAGAAACAATGACAACTGACAGCTTGTCAGATAAGATTCAAAATCTTCAGATGAGCGTTGAGGTATATATGCAGACAACAGCAGACCAGATTCACCTGCTGTCAAATGACTTTATGAACATTTAGCAGAATCATTTTTTGGGAATCTTTCATAAGAATATCTTATTCATTCTGGCTGATAAGACAGCTCTGAAGGAGCTTGCATAAACCCTTAGCTTTAACAAAATCTAGTACAAAACACTAAAATAGAGGTTAGTTTAATATGCATCTGAGTGTATAATAATGAAGCCAGAGTAAGATTTTGTGTTCATCTGTGCCATCTAGTGGTACAAAGGTATACTGCAACACCCATGTTTTTTGCACTTGACGGGCCTCTCTACCTTTATCCCAAAAAAATGTTATTACTTAGTTCTGGTGGCATTTAGTTCTGAAAGTTTTGAAATACTGGTCTATGAGATCTCTTAAATACTTATAATAATGTGGTCCTATGCTCTCCAATGCTTTTACACCCACAAGAGTGAGTGTTGTAATCTGTGACTTAGAGCTCATTCAAAGGGCATTTCTCTGATAAAAACTTACAGGCCAAATAATTAAAGCTGGCATGTTTGAGGGACCGTGTGTGAGCAGTCAAACAAAGAAGGGACTGACGAAGGGAAACATCAGATTTCTTCTGTGAATCAACAACTAAGACAGACAACTGTTTCCAAGAGGGAACTTTTTTTATTTATTTCTTTATTTTTTTTTAAAAAACACAAAAACAGAAAATTGTATTTACACAATAATACATATATCAAATATCCTTGGCCCTTAACAAGATTCATTTGATGACTGTTCTGTTCAATATGAACTCTCTTGTGATTTCACAAAGACCAATGCTGTACAATGATTCTAATTCAGTTACAGTCATGTATAGACGGGGCATTTCACACCTCTCTGAACCTCATTTTCAGGTTTATTTCCAGTTGCTGAAACTCAAAGGGCAAAGTCTTCAGCAGGGCTGACAGCAGCTTTCTGGCAGTTGTTAAAAAGCACAGTCTGCGTCAAGCTGAAGGAAAGAGGACAAAGTGAAGCCCTTCACTTTGCTCCAAAATTATTTCTGAACTTCAGAAACATCACGGGGATATCTGAGACCTTTACTTCACGTGGTAACCATAGTAACATCACCAACAGCACTAGAAGCGGAGGAGAGGGTTGGGTCTGACGTAACCATGGTGATGGCAGCAGAAGCTTCTGCTGATGTTTGTACTGTAACTGGTGGCTCAGCAGGGCGAGCAGGTTTAGCAATCTTCATGGGGACGAAAGCGTTCGAAGCGCAGTGCTCGCTCAGATACTCGCCTCCTTTCTCCTCGTAGTCCTGTTTGCTGATCCATCCCTCCGACCCTCCTCCAAGCGGGTGCTCCAATGCCCAGTCTCGCGCTCCGTACCAAGCATCCAGGGCTGGACAAGATGCCATGGTCACCTGTGAAGAAGTTTTAGGTTACCTTTAGATGATCTAAACAACAAAAACCTAAACATCTGAAAAGACTGGACAGTTTAGCTGGAGTGTTTGGTTTCTCTAGATCCATCTAAAGTTTTTACCATAATTCACTTCTTTACTTTGAAACAAGTCCCTTGGCTTCATATTTAAGTGTATACATTATTTACATACCCTCACCAAACACTTTATTAGGTACACCTTGCTAGTATTGGGTTGGACCTCCTTTTGCCTTCAGAACTGCCTTAATTCTTCATGGTGTAGATTTAACAAGGTGCTGCAAACATTCCTCATAGATTTTGGTCCATATTGACATGATAGCATCACACAGCTGGTGCAGATTTGTCAGCTGCACATCTATGATGTGAATCTCCTGTTCCATTACATCCCCAACGGGCTCTATTGGACTGAGATTTGGTGACTGTGGAGGCCGTCTGAGTCCAGTGACCAGTTTGAGATGATTTGAGCTTTGCGACATGGTGTATTATCCTGCTGGAAGCAGCCATCAGAAGATGGGCACACTGGTCATAAAGGATGGACATGGTCAGCAACAACAATTCTGCTGCTGTAGCTCATCTGTTTCAAGGTTCGTTGTGTTATGCATTCAGAGATGCTTTTCTGGATACTTTAGTTGTAACGAGTGGTTATTTGAGTTAATAAGCACTCGTTACTCGTTTTCTTCCCATCAGCTCTAAGCAGTCTGGCCATTCTTCTCTGACCTCTGGCATCAACAAGGCATTTTCACCCAGAGATCTGCTGCTCATTGGATATTTTCTCTTTTTCAGACTATTCTTTGTAAACTCTAAAGATGGTTGTGTGGGAAAATCCCAGTAGAACAGCAGCTTCTGAAATACTCAGACCAGGCTGTCTTGCACCAACAACCATGCCATGTTCAAAGTCACTTAAATCCCCTTTCTTCCCCATTCTGAGGCTCAGTTTGAACTTCAGCAGGTTGTCTTGACCATGTCTACATGCCTAAATGCACGGAGTTGCTGCCATGTGATTGGCTGATTAGATATTTGCTTTAACAAGTAGTTGAACAGGTATACCTTACAAAGTGGCTGGTGAGTGTACATCCCACTTTGAACTCTTTGCATTTTCCCATTTTCAGCTTTAAAAAAAAAGGTTTAAGCTTACTACTTTAGAGACAATACTACCTTTTTGTAGGGTTTCGCTTTCCTTTAGTACGTTAAAGTTTTTACTGCACAGAAAACTAATTGTTCTGAGTCAAACATGAAAGGCTGAACTGCAAGGTTTTGCTTCCAGCTGACACCTCTTGGATGGCTGCACCTATACTATAAACTATAGAATGTGCAGTTAAGAACATAAATCTAGTAACCCAGCCCAAATAAAAATTTTACTTGTAACTTTAACACTCTGCACTCTGACCAATACTGAAAGTAGAACAGTATTTGTGGCTACAATTTGAACTATATTAGATATTTTTCTTACCAAATAAGATTTCAGATTTTCTGACAAAGTTTGGTACCTATTGGTCAACATCTGAAATGTGTTATGATGCAGAATAATTCACAACAACATGACTGACTGCATCATGTGCAGTGATTTTAACATAAAAGGGTTTTAAGAGAGCATAAGCTGTACCTTGAAGTGTGACTGAAAGGGTCTCATGGCCAGGAGTTCTCGCTCTACCCTCTCTTTCATCCCAGGATACTGCATGTTCCCTCCAGTCAGAAATACATTGCTTACTAGCGCCTCCTGCTGCTCTGGAGTGTACCTGTTTGACATTTATCATTAATAAAAAAAACACCACGTGTAAAAAAAAAAAAAAAAAAATTGCTTGCTTCTTGTAATAATTTCATCAGAATGAGGTTGTATTTATATGCATCTTATCTGCATATTTGTGCTTTTGTGTACAGCCATTATATTGTACAGTCCTGATCAAAAGTTTAAGACCACTTGAAAAATGGCAAAAAATCATATGTTGCATGGTTGGATCGTAACAAGGTTCCAAGTAGAGCTTCAACATGCAACAAGAAGAAATGGGAGTGAGACAAAAAATTTTTTGAGCATGCAATTTATTGAAAACAACGCTTAAACTGAAACAGGCTGTTTCACAGCTGATCAAAAGTTTAGGACCACACCTCCAAAAAAACCCGTAAACCCCCCAAAACAGAAATCAAAGTTCCAGACATGAACTCAGTAATGAGTAGCTCCACCGTTATTGTTGATCACTACAAAAATTCGTTGCGGCATGCTTGATGCAAGCGTTTCCATGAGGTGAGTGGGAACATTTCTCCAAGTGGTGAAGACGGCCGCACGAAGGGCATCTACTGTCTG
>VUQS01067327.1:0-10555 GCA_015108495.1 Heterochromis multidens | reverse complement strand
ACCTTTGGCCAAGCGGATGGCACAACACAGAAGAGCTAACTCGTCAGGCCAGGACTCCGCAGTCTATTCACACCTACAGACCAGTGGCCACTCTTTCAGTGATGAGGATGTACACATCCTGGACAGGGAGGAACGCTGGTTTGAACGGGGAGTCAAGGAGGCCATTTACGTGAAAAAGGAAAGACCATCTCTGAACCGAGGAGGGGGCCTAAGGGTACATCTGTCACCATCTTACAATGCTGTGATCGCAGCCATTCCCCAATCTCTGTGAATGGTACTCATGGCCATTGATCAATGGTCATGACAATTTGCATACTATTGATCATGAAACTGACCAAATGGCCCATTGTTAGTCAGTGGTGCTGGTTTCTGTCATTATGCAAATGTACTGTTTATAAGGCTGGGGAAGTCTGCAGTCAGCTGAGACTGAAGAAGTTACCAGTTGGTAAACGAAACATTTCTCCCACTAAAAAACGCCACGTCCAGATGAACAGATTCAACTTTTTGGGATTCTTTTACCTGGATTATTGAGCATGCATCAAGAGATTATTTGATAACGTATGTTACTAATCAGATATCTCACTTTTACAGTGATGAAAACTAGGATGCATACATTTAGGTAACTAAAAACTGAAAAGGCATACAATTCAGTCCAATAATGAAACTGAGTGAAAGACGACTAACAGTACAAATCTGCCACAGTAAAGATTATCCTTAAATGTGTTTTATTTAAGCTCTAACATGGGCAGCGGATATTATAACTGTGCCAATATTATGACTGCATCTGCTTGGCAAAACAGTTTAAGTACAATATGACAAGACTAACAAACAAAAAAAATAAATGTTCCTTAGTAAACAAAAAAAAATTATGGATTAAGCTAAATTTGACAGGCTTATAATGTGCCTAATTACACAACAAAAATATATATAATAAAGATTTAGGCTCTAACACTGTGTCAATCTACCACACAGATAGTTAGTTAGTTCTCATCTCTTCCTCCAATACAAAATATGAGTTTAACAAAACTCAGGCCTAACATCTGAAGAGTCACTCTTAAGCAAACATGACTGAAATAAATAATTCAAAGCGAAGATTTAAAGCGAACAGACAGCAGGCGAAAACCGCCTTAATTTATAAGTCATCTCAATGCGATGGCAGGCCAGACAGCCTCACGAATATCCAGTTCAAAACCACCGTTGTAAATGGTTATGTCTATTTTGACTGCTTCATGAGGCTGTTTTCTGAGAGCAGGTACAGATGGGATCCTACTGAAATATCAGCGGTCCATTACTAGAGGCAATCCTCACTACAACACCATCTGGTGAGGATGGCTCTCACTAACAGTTGGTGCAATCAACTCTGCTCTTCTCTCCGATACCTTCATTATCCCACTACTTAGAGAAAACATAAATGTTACTGCTTTAAAGTGCCAATACTGAAATAAAAGGTAACATGCGGCAAATGCCACACTGTGTACACTGTTATATATATACTTAGTGTAATTTATTATAGAAAACCTGCTAATAAACCACGTTTAAAGAAGGTTTAAAGAACAAAGAATACCCTACTGTTTAAATACAGCGCAGTATACTTGGTATGGCTGTGTGATTATCTACCTGTAATTGCCCAGTGACTGCTACATAGTGGATATTTTTCTGTGACTCTCAAATTTTTTGGTTCCAGGTAACACAGCGGCACATGCACATTCAGATCTTACGCTGTGAAACATTTGTGAGATTTTAGTTCAGCCTCAGTGGTTCCATGGCAACAAATGCAGTGATTAGAGTCACACAGTATGTCCTGAAGTCTCTTCAGCCCTAAACTGTCACAGGTATGGAAATGTCCATGTATCAGCCTGGACATTTACACATCACAGTACTTTCTAAGTGTTGTGTCAACTGGCAGCATTGTGCTTTTGATCTGCTGCCATCAGAGAATAAATGCTGCACTGCACATTTCAAGGACAGCTTTGTGCCCAGGACATCAAATTAGGATCACCCACTCACCCCACAGGGGTAAGTACATTTTGGAGTCTGGTGACGGTGGGAGCAAGCTAGTTAGAGAATCATAAAATTGCAAAATTGCAAAATTGCAACCAGAAGTGGAGACTTGTTGCCTTCAAAGTAAAAGTTGCATCTTTGGAAACATATTGGTTACAGCAGTAAGGCACAACTTTTACTTTAAAGGCCAACATTCTTCATTTCTGCTTTGTATCCCACTTTTTCCAAGTTTTACTATCGCTCGATGGTTAGTTAGTGAGTGTTTGCAGACAAGTCAGCATTTTTCATGCAAACTACAAGCAACAACAGCAATCTGCTAGCTACCAAAGCAATCACCTCTTTGTGACTGATTTCACCCAGCAAACACTCTCCAACTGGTAGGAAAATATATTTTGTTCCCTAGTGACCAGAGTTTGCCAGGGAGGGTCGCTGACCAGTCTCTAGGACTGTGTGACTAGGGCCTAACTGAAGTCAGCCGATTGCTGCACAAGCGTGTAGAAAAATGGAACATCAAATTTATTGTTTCTATCTGCACATCATCCAGATAATTGAAGATCTTAAATAATGCAAGAAACAGTAATTTTATGTAATTACTGACTTTAATACAATAATGACTTAGATTCTGCCTTACAAAAAAAATGTAATGTCATTTTAGTAACGTGTTACTTTGTAATTCAAACAAAACACTATGTGTTAGAGCAACCTTATCAACAATTCACAAATGTAAATAATTTAATCTGATTATTCCTTTGGCTTGAATTGCCTTTTGTGGTTTTAATACTTGGTTCTCTCTAAACTCAGTTTGTTAGAGATTTATAAATGTGACTCTACATATTGTTCACACATGTTAAAATTGCTTATACTGTATATTGCTGCCATATACAATCTTACTGTTGTAGCTGTTTGTTTCTCATTTTCCGCATCTCTGTTTACATTTGCCCCCAGTCACACGCCATGAACATCTGTATGTATCTCATCCAATACTCCCTGTACCTCCATTCCCAGCCTTGGTGTCAGCTCTGTTGCTGAACCCCTCCAAAAATAGACTTTTCCTGCATTGCACCAATGTTGTGTCACAGTTGCAGCCAAAGCATTCGACTGGATCCCCCTGCATTGTCTGTGCCTTAATCACAGCACTGGATGAACTCAGTGTCTGGGTGTGATTAGTAGTTCCTCTGAGGGATTATATGACCCAATGATGACCTCCTCTGATATGCTAATTATTGTAGTGGAAAATTCAGGTGGCTGTTACTAGATACTGTTCAGCTTAGTTTGTTTATTATCAGCAGCAGAAGAAAAATGTTTAAAAAAGCATCACTATTTTAGTTTTGTCCAGTTATTTTTTTGCACGCTTTAGCTTTTAATGTGACACTGAAGCCTACTGGAGTTTCTCCATCTGTTCTTTTCATTCATCTAGCACATTAAAATGCACATTTCATTTCTCATAAGAGAGATTTTTATTTGCAAAGTATTTTTAACTGCTTTCAACTCATAAGACAGGCATTCAAAATAGATTTTGACAGGCATGTGATATCTTTGATCAGATGTCCGATACTCTTTAGACTAGGACTGCTTTAATCCACATTCTGTTTGTTTTCACTTGGCACGAACGTGTGTCACAGTCTCTCACCGGAGGGTAGAGCCATAGTTTTATGATTTATACATCATATCCAAGACAAAGAAGCATTTGTATTGTCTTGCAGTAAAATCTGCCCCAATACTGTGCCATGTGGCTGCCGGCTGTAGCTGAAATGTTTAAAAAGATTTTGAAAGAAACAGATAAGGTAGCAAACAGTGACAAGACTGCAGCCATACATAACTCATCTGCATGAGGCTCCAAAGCCTCTGCGCTTGCTTTGCTGCAAGTTTATCAAAAAAGAAACAAATGCAAAGCAGATAAACTGATTCTTGTGAGCAGTGCTTGTATCTCTGTGATGCTGTAATTAGCCTGGTTAGCTAAGTTATCTGTGCACTAAGGCAGCATATCACATATATGTGATAGCTAACATATTCTTACCATCTTGGTTTAGTTTGTTGACATGCTAAAATCTTATGAGCACAAAACCCATAGCACAGCTAAAACTGATGACACCATTTGCAAATATTTGCTCATAACCAAAAGTATTGAAAATTTGCTCCAACAATACCATTAGATGACAAGTGAAAATTTGACTAAAAACTACAAATGTCAACTTTGTGGTGGAGGTAGAAGAAACGACAGAGAATCACCACATTCACCGAGACCCACACTAAAATGCGTCATCTGGGAACCACTGACGTGGTGGTCACCAATTCCAGAGTCATGGCTAAAAACAGTCATAGAGAAAAGAAAGACGAGAATAAGACAGAATATACCCCTTCAAGCCATTGAGCTACACCAGAAAATTCCTTTAATGATGAAATTGTGTGTATGGCTTAAAGTTGGGAATAACTATACTGAAGGAAATTTGTGTAATGGAAATTAGTTGCAAGGTATCTCTCCCTCGTGTTTTCTCTGACTGTCCTAAATTCCATTAAAGGGCATGAATTATGAAGAAGGAGCAGCATGTAGGAAAGAGCACTGTGGGGGACTTGTGTGACATTAAACTGTTAAAGTAATTACACGTTAGGAGGAGGCTTGCAGGCTGTAAAATTATCTTACTCTGAAAATGGTTGTCTGTGACATTCTGTCTACAAACTCAAGAGGAAACCACTAAACTGTGTTCACACAGAAGAGCACACGCCCTTCCAAATACTTGTATTACATGCTCACATTTTAAGTTTAGATACACAGCAAAAAACGACAAGCAAAGTGCCAGAGCTAACACAAGAGCTACAAATCTAGTAACTAGTAACGATAAAAAATGTCACACTTCTAGGCATTCCTGCTGGTTCAAATTAATCATAAACCGCTGAAGTCTCCTATTAAGGAAGCATTATATGGATAGATACATTTTAAAATGCTCAGCAAAACCACTAGGGTGCACTGTCATCAATTTTACAGTTAAAAAAAAAAAGAGATTAAATAGAGAATAAAGTGTGTGATACAAATGTCTTGAATATTTATTCCTTGAGTGACTCAAAAATCAGTGTACTGTTTGTTAGCTTCAGAGAATACTATCCGTGGGAAACCAAAGTGTATACCCTAGTGGTCAAACAAATTATTTTTTAAAAGCCTACAAAATAATAAACAGTGTAACTGTCCTGAGTTACAGTACTGTGCAAGAGTCTTGAGTCACCCCCTTTTTTTATATTTGGTAGGAAAATGGGAAATAGGTGCTGTGGTTTATTGAAACATCTGCAAACATAAATGGAAATACAGTATATAAGGCAAAAACAGAGTTTGTGCAATTCTGATGAGCTTGAAAGTCAATATTTAGTATAACCACCTTTGTTCTTCAGCACAACCTGAACTCTCTTAGGCAGCTTTCTTGTTGTTTCTTTAAGTCTTCAGGAATATTTCTCCAGGCTTCTTGAAGGACATTCAAAGCTCTTCTTTGGATGTTGGCTGCCTTTTGCTCCATTTTCTGTCAAGATGATCCCACACTGCTTCAATAATGTTGAGGTCAAGGCTCTAGGGAAGCTGACAATGCACTGTTAGTGTCCATTGTGTGTTTTTCTATGCAAGTATGTTTTTACTGCATTCGCAGTGTGTTTGGGATCAGTGTAATGATGAAAAATAAAGTTGCTGCCAATCAGACACTTTCCAGTTGGTATTGCATGGTGGATCAAGATCTGACGGTACTTTTCTTAATTCATAATTCATCAATTTTAACAATATTCCCAACATCACTGGCTGAAATGCAGCCCCAAACCATGACAGAGTCTCCACCGTGTTTTACAGATGGCTGTAGACACTCACTGTTGTACCTCTCTCCTAAACCTCCTTTGTACATACTGACAATGATTTGAACCGAAAATTTCAAATTAGGATTCATCACTCTATCAAACCTGTTGCCACTGATTTTCAGTCCAGTTCTTGTGTAATGTGGCATACCTCAGCCTTTTCTCCCTGTTTCCCTTCCTTAAGAATAGCTTCTTGACAGCCACCCTTCCACTTAGACCATTTCTGATGAGGCTTTGGTGAAAAGTAGATGGATCAACTGAAGGGCCAAATGCATCTCTCATGTCCTGCATCAGGTCTTTGCTGGATTTTTTTCCTATTTCTTAAGGGCATGACTTTCAGATACTTTCCATCTGCTGTAGATAGTTTTTTAGGCCTGCCACTTCTTCTTTTGTCCACCACTTGTCCAGTCTCCTCAAATTCTTCAAGGACACACTGCACAGTACAAGTTTTTGGCAAGTAGCTCTTTGGGATTCACCTTGTTGGTGCAAAAATACTATATTATGTCTGTCAAACTGTGTAATCTTTGGCATAGATTCAATTAAATGTATAGGAACAAATTATGTGTTTTTGTGACAAGTGTTTCCAAAGACACCATGTAAAACTGCTTCTTTGCTAAGTTGTCTGTTATGTGTAGACACAACACTGGCTCATCCCTTAAGTTTGGTGCCTTTTTAATGCTGGAATGGTTCATAGGTCAGTGTTAAGTGGTTCAACACACACACACACACACACACACAAAAACAAGGACTGAAAATGAGTGAAAAAGCAGACAATATCCAAAAAGAATCTTTGAAAGACTTCCAGAAAGCCTGAGGAACTATTGCTCAAGAGCACTATTTTAAAAAATGAAAGTCTGGCTTCTTGGAAGCAAAATATAAAGAAATGAGGGATGACTCAAGACTTTTGCATAGTACTGTAATTCCAGTTAAAATTAGTCATTATTGTGTGACTGCACAGGAAAAATTATTTATTATACTGAATAAGCTTGTGATTACAATGTTGTTTAACCGTACTGATATTCTAGTATAATATTTTGGAATTTAGACCACTATATGTTCATTATTAGTGGGACAGGGTGACTTTATTTCCTAGTCTTTATACAGTAAATTGACAAAATTGGGATAAATAAAATATTTCTTTCTCAACAATAATACATTTGATAAAATGACCTTTATAACCTTTCAAAATATCACTTTAAAACACAGACTGCCAAAAAAAAGTTCCATTATGAACGCTTTATCTTTTGTTTCTGGTGTTCATGGTATTGTAATCTATGTTATCAGAAGCATGTGCATATTCAGTGTTTGCTTCTTGACTAGAGCTGACAGGAAAGGCTGAGGAGCAGACAGCGATGGCCATGCCACCCCTGTCTGCTGTCATGGCTT
This sequence comes from Heterochromis multidens, assembly GCA_015108495.1. Classification (NCBI taxonomy): domain Eukaryota; kingdom Metazoa; phylum Chordata; class Actinopteri; order Cichliformes; family Cichlidae; genus Heterochromis; species Heterochromis multidens. The sequence continues at coordinate 3,343 of VUQS01067327.1, read as the reverse complement.
CTATGACATTTAAAAGTCAAACTTTCACCTTCCTTTCTACCACACCTCAACATCACCACATGCAACCTGCCAGCACACTAGGAAATGCTCTGCAGGTGGGTGGTGGCTTCAAGTTAGAGACGGCTGGTGAGAGAACACTGACACTGATAATGGCAGAAGAACCATCAACATATTAATGTGAAATAGGTCCTATATAGGTCCTATGATGAGAAAAACACAACGAAGAGAAGAGAAAAGAAGAGAAGAGAAGAGAAGAAGGTGGCGAGAGATCCGCTAAATGTTTTATAAGATGCAGTGTTGCAATTGGGGATGAGATGGGAGGGTAAATGGAGTTTTACGATGTGTAAAGATTCTGTAAAAGTCAGCGTGTGGGTGAGAGGACAACTGTGTAATCTTGTTACATTTTTGTGAAATCTACGTGAGGCTGGTGGGTTGGGGTGAACTTTTGACATCACCTGAAAGTAGCTCACTGAGTCTCAGGCATACTCTCTGCCTCAAAAGTAAAGACAGTTTTGTGCTTTTTGTCAAAAGTATTGGTTTATGAAATGAAGAGTGACTTGCTTGCGGTGCCGTGGACTCTCCTATTCCACCGCATCCCAAAGGTGCTCTATTGGATTGAGATCTGGTGTCTGTGGAGGCCATTTGAGTACAGTGGACTCAATGTCATGTTCAAGAAACCAATTTGAGATGATTTGAGCTTTGTGACATGGTGCGTAATCTTGCTGGAAGCAGACATCAGAAGATGGGTACACTGTGGGCATAAATGGATGGACATGGTCAGCAACAATACTCAGGTAGGCTCTGGTGTTTAAACGATGCTCAGTTGGTAGTGGCTCACAATGTGCCAAGAAAATATCCCCCACACCACTACACCACCACCTGCCTGATACAAGCTAGGATGGATCCATGCTTCCATGTTTTTTATGCCAAATTCAGACCCTACTATCAGCAGAAATCTAGCCAATTCCGTGCTAGGTGTGACACCCAGTGTGGTCTTCTGCAGCCTATCTGCTTCAGTGTTGGAGATGTTGTTCTGCATACCTTGGTTGCATCGATTGGTTATTTGAGTTGCTGTTGCCTTCCTATCAGCTGGAAGCAGTCTGGGTATTCTCCTCTGACCTCTGACATCAACAAGGCATTTTAGCCCAGAAAGCTGCTGGTCACCGGATATTTATTTTTTTCTGAGATGGTTTTGTGGGAAAATCCCAGCAGATCATCAGTTTCAAAAATACTCAGACCAGCCCATCTAGCACCAAAAACCATGGCATGTTCAAAGTCACTTAAGTCACCTTTCTTCCCTATTCTGATGCTCAGTTTGAACTTCAGCAGGTCATCTTGACCATGTCTACATGCCTGAGTTGCTGTCATGTGATTGGCTGACTAGATATTTGTAGAGGGTTGTACCTTTCCGTACACATGTACTGTATGTAGTGGGAGAAGAAATCACAACTCTGAGCTGTTTTAACATGAGATCAAAGGAAGAGCCTACTGCTTTACTGGGAGCCATAAAACATCTTGTTGATCATATTTGCAGAAAATGGTAACAAAAATTTGACTTAAGGGCAGACTGACACAGAAGGGTGGAGAGTTACAATAAGTATCTCTCATGCAACAAGATGACTCTGCTCACTGACAAATATTCACCCCTGTTCAAGTAAAATTCCTCCCTCAGATATGTTATATAAAGCTCCCTGATGTTCACTACATTCTAGGAATTATTTTATAATCAAGTGTTATATCCACTCTCTCGCAACCTGCATCATCCACTTGGTTTTCTACAGTTCAGGATGAATTTTCAACACGCTCCAGGGAACATTTCTGAACACTCTGTATTTCAGTTGTGCTGTACATGTGGGTGGAGGAATCAATGTGAAAATGACAGCGTAATGAGTTTTCCCAGTCGATAAAAGTGTGAAGTCATTCCACTTACACAAAGTGCATCTTCAAGCATGACAACTGAGGCCCATGTCAATAGAAAAAAAATACAGATGCCTTCTCTTTATTGGATTTTAATTCCTTTGAGATTGTTAAATGTTAGAGGAAGATGTAAGTAGTGGACACCAACACTGATTACACTTCATGTGTTGATGCCTCAAAGACATGCAATTAATAAACCTGATTACAGATGTACAGGAAATATTTCCTGTATTATAGGACCTTAAATATGGATTGCAGCTCTAACACAGTATTTATTACAGAGAGAACATTTAGCTTTCTAATGATTTGCCTAATTAAAAAATTTTTAAAAACAGGGATAAAGTAACAAAAACATGATTTAGTACAACACAGAAAATAAATCAAGCCTTAAGAAGAGTGGTGCTTAGCAGCAACCACTCTTCTTCTTTACTCTTACAGTTAAATGAAAACATTTCTGGCTGCTGTGTTAATACCACCTGTAGACATTGACAGTACTTCTTTTTTAACTGCAGATGCAATATGCAGCATCTGCCATGTGTTTGCAGGTACTTGTGTGTGTGAATGAGACAAATGAAACAGGGTCTATTTCATAATGCTAATGGAGGTCAGCAGGGTACCTTTTAATTGTAACACCGCTTCTCTTACCAGGCCAATGAAAATCTAATCTCACCAACACAGTCCTGCTGAAGCAGATGTAAATGCCACCCTCTTAAATAACTACAGATGTTTTCTTTCAAATTCTGTGGACTGACTGCCTGAATAGAAAAGAAAAGAATCTTAAAAACATATTTCTAGATACTCTCTTTCAGGAGAAAGCTCATTTACCTAATGGTAAAATTTACACAGAGGGGTAAATGGGCATATCCAACAGCCATCTTAGAATACTTAGAATACAGGATTTTTTTTTCCTTACAGGTGAGGCAACCATAGACTATACAGTGGTGTGAAAACGTATTTGCCCCCTTCCTGATTTCTTAGTTTTTTGCATATTTGTCATACTTACATGTTTCAGATCATCAAACAAATTTTCATATTAGACAAAGATAACCTGAGTAAATACAAAATGCAGTTTTTAAATGATGATTTCATTTATTAAGAGAAAAAAGTTATCCAAACCTACCTGGCCCTGTGTGAAAAAGTAACTGCCCCCTAAACCCAATAACTGGTTGTTCCACCCTTGGCAGTAAGAACTGCAATTAAGCATTTGCAATAACTGGAAATGAGCCTTTCACATCACTGTGGAGGAATTTTGGCCCACTCTTCTTTGCAGAATTGTTTTAATTCAGCCACATTGGAGGGTTTTTGAGCATGAAAAGCTATTTAATATATAAATATAAACCTGTTTAAAAAGCAGCCTGTTTAAGGTCATGCCAAAGCATCTCAATCAGATTTAAGTCCAGACTTTGACTAGGCCACTCCAAAACCT
>VUQS01067326.1:0-14559 GCA_015108495.1 Heterochromis multidens | reverse complement strand
TGCAAGATCTTGCCTCATGGGGTGAGGATGATCATGAGAAAGGTGGTGGATCAGCCCAGAACTACACAGGAGGAGTTTGTTAATGATCTGAAGGCAGTTGGGACCACAGTCACTAAGAACACTGTTAGTAACACACTACAAAGTAATAGACTGAACTCTTGCAGCACTCAGTGTCCCCCTGCTCAAGAAGGCACATGTACAGTCCCGTCTTAAGTTTGCCAGTAAACATCTAAATGATTCAGAGAAAGCTTGAGAGAAAGTGCTGTGGTCAGATGAAACCAAAATCGAGCTCTTGCTGTGTTTAGAGGATGAGAAATGCTGAGTATGACCCAAAGAACACCATCCCCGCAGTCAAGCACAGAGGTGGAAACATTATGCTTTGGTGCTGTTTTTCTGCTAAGGGTACAGGACGACTTGAGGGGTCAATGGATGGGGCCATGTACCGTAAACTCTTGGACGAGAACCTGCTTCCCTCAGCCAGAACACTGAAGATGGGTCGTGGATGGACCTTCCAGCATTACAGTGACTCAAAACATACCACCAAGGCAACAAAGAAGTGGCTAAAGAAGAAGCACAATGGCCCAGCCAGTCTCCAGACCTCAGTCTTATAGAAAATCTGTGCAGGGAGCTGAAGATCCAAGTTACCAAGCAGCAGCAAAGAAACATAAAGGATTTAGAGAGTTTCTGTAAAGAGGAGTGGGCCAGAATCCCTCCTGAGATGTGTGCAAACCTGGTGACCAACTACAAGAAACGTCTCACCGCTGTGCTTACTAACAAGGGTTTCTCCACCAAGCACTAAGTCATGTTTTGCTTGGGAATCAAATATTTCACTCAGTGACGTGCAAATCAATTTCTAACTTTTATGTGATGTGTTTTTTCTGGATTTTTGGTTGATATTCTGTCTCTCTCCATTAAAATGAAACTACCATAAAAATGAGAGACTTTTCATTTCTTTGTAAGTGAGCAAACTTACAAATTCATCAGGATATCAAATCATTATTTCTCTCACTGTATGTAAGGGAAGTAGTAAAACAGCGTAGGCGTGATCATATATGGCACACGTAAGGGGAAAAGGTCACACAGAGGTCAGAGGGTGCCTTAAGGGATGGTGCCATGACACAGACATGAGATCTGAAAAAGGACAGCATGATGGTGCAGTGGTTTGTACTGTAGTCTTACAACAAGAAGGTTCCTGGTTCAAATCCCAAATCGGATCTTTCTGTGAGGAGTTTACATGTTTGACCCACACAGTTAGCATAACTGGTGGATATGAGGCAGATAAAGTGCTGTATGGGTAAAGTGTAACTTGTAGTTAAAAGTGCAAGTACACCACGTGTTTAAGGGTTCCCCTTTGCACAAGTACCCACAATATAAGCCCAGCTTTATTTTATTATTTATTCTTTATTGTATAATCTTCATAAGATTATAAAAGTGCCTGAGCTGCCATTTCAGTGAGTGTGGGAAACACATGCAAATCCCACACAATCCATTTATTAATGTCAGATAGGCTATTTATACATTCTAAATACATCTGCAGTTCAAAATTTGTTGTAGACAAATTTTGTTGGGGGGAATTATTGGCCCGGGTAAAAATGGACCTGAACCATACTGTGAAGGCATAGAATATGTACAGTATGTAAGGGTAAACTTAAACATCCTTTCTTACTTCAGGGTTAACAGTTTACTACATCATCATACTATAGGTGTTTTAAATGCTTTATCTAATGTTTATTTAGCTTATAAATGCCAAATATGCTAAATAAGGGAACTTATTGTAAAGCACCCTTTCCAAAAAAGGGTTTCTTCCTCTTAAAAGGGAGTTTTTCCTTCCCACTGTCACCAAGTGCTTGCTCATAGGGAGTCACCTGATTGTTTTTCTGTATTATTGTAGGGTCTTTACCTTACAATATAAAGCGCCTTGAGGCGACTGTTGTTGTGATTTGGTGCTATATAAATAAAATAAAATTGAATTGAATTGATAACATTTTTGCTGTGAACCCATGCAGAGTGCAGGTTTGAGCATTGGAGGGGGCACAGACCCAGGAAATTTCAAGCTTCAGACACTTCCCGCTTTCTGGTGATGTTTTTGTCTATCAGTTGGTAAATTTTCTACATCAATTTCAAAATAAATGTCTTTTGTTTGTAAAGGAAAAAATCGGGCATCGGGTAACAATTCAACATATGTTTAGCATACCTGGATCATCAAGTGCATACCAACTTTTTTTTTTTCTATGAATTATTACACAATTATTACGTATGTACCTGAAGGGGAAATGAGAAGTAACCATCACTATACAACTCCAACCTTCTAATATTAATATTAAATGGAAAATGCAGCAGCCAGAGTTTTTTTTTTGATGAAGTTTTTCATAATGAAGTGCCCGGTACACTCAGCCTCTCCTGTTTGATGGCCTGTGACACGATTAGTACATCCAGGCAAAGCAAAGAGGCGTAAGTGCTATAGCTTCCCAGCTCCAAACAAGTGCGGTGGTGGATAGTGTAGGCTGTTTCCAGTCAAGACCCTGCAACACTTAGGTATCAAAGCTATCACAGCTCCCCTGTTGGTATCTCCTTCCGGTCTCACCCTCTCCTCTTGTACTCCTTTGGTCTCCAGTGGGTTCTTGGTGTCTGTCTGCCTGTCCTTCTTTTCCTCCTTCCTCCTAATGCAGTAAGGCTCCCAGGTATTCTTTATTATTTTCAAATACTTATTTTTTTTAGCTTTTTGACATTAATATTATCCCTACAGGGTCAACAAACACACAGGAATTACTCCTCTGTCCTAGTTTTCTGCCTTGTTTCAGACAGCAGGTAAAGCTGACCTGTAGTGTCCCATAGTCTTACTTCCTCCTTCTTTTTCTCTTTTGGCTCCTTCATGGTTATCAGCCTACCTGCCAGCGTATGGCGCCATAAGAGAGGCTATGCAGCTGCTGTCTGAGGTCACACCACTGTCTGTCTGTGTGAATATGTGTGTGTGAGTCCCCTGCGTCCGCCCAAAATCTGCACATATGAAGGAACTCGTCAGTAAATGCCAGTGTGGTCAAGTCAAAAAAGAAGCACATTCAGGACCCTACAGCTTATGACTTGTTCCTATTTTCTCCACTTCCTCTTTCCATCATTTTGATAGAGACAGATTTTGTGTCAGAACTTTGTTCCTCAACTCTGCTGGTTTCTTATGGTTTCTTTCTTTTTTGTATGGACAGAAATGTGGTTTTTTTCTGTGTTTGAGGTCTGTCAGTCGTTTGCATCTTGTGGTGAATCCCCTGAGGTTCTGGTCATGTAGTCGTCTCTTGATCTTTAATAAGGAATCATACATCTGTATCCTGTAACTGTTCAACCACCTACCACTGATATCTCTCTGATTATTACACATTATTACCTTCTTCACTTGCATGATCACCTCTTTACTCCTCATATTAACTTTTAATCTATGTGAGACATTTTTTTCTTGACTGGCTTTCAAAAAGGACACATCTGCCAAAGAACACTATTACTTTTGAGCCCTTGAAATTATGGTGTTGTGTGTCAAAAGTTCTTGAAATACAGGTTAAAGCCTACACAAATTAAAACTGAGACTAATTTGTGTAATTCGAGGCACTTCAGTGTGGCATCTATTGTTTCCAGTTGAATGTGCTGAAACAGAGAGCCTGATAATATGTGTTGTTTTCAAATACTTAATGTCTGGACTGCATCATCTCTTTAGGGTGAGAAGATCTAGTTCAGACTGATAAGGTACTGTGTGAACAAGCTTTAGATCAGCAGTTTATACTCCATTATAATAAAGGCTCTGAGCCTTGACTTAAAGGAACTGAGAGTCAGAGCAGACTTTTTTTAGAGGTAACTTAAAATGTCTGTCATGATCTTGGGATTTTTGTCATGTACTGACTTTTGCATTTTGTATTTTTATTTAGTTTTGGTTCCTGTTTAGGTTTTTTATTTCTTCTCATGTGTCTTTGTCAGATTGTCTGGTTGTCTGTCTTCATTTGCTTACCTGTTTTTCCAGCTCATGTCCTGCTTTTCCCCTGTTGGTTTCCTTATCCCTCAGTTTAGTGTCTTTAGTTGGATCACTGTGTTCTCCTGCCAGTTTTGTGCAGCACCTTTTGTTCACATTTTTATCAGTCAATAAAGCTTCTTTTGCATACAGAGATTCTGCGTCCTGCTTTTGGGTCCACTCCTCATTACACCCTGACAATATCCGGTGTTTAAAACTGAATGTAGCTTCTTCGTGTTTGAATTTGTCTCTAGGGACAGAAATTAGACAACCTGAGAGGTCTGGGTGGTTCATAATGCAGCCATTTACCAAGTATACCCAAACTCTGTGCTCTGTCTTACTGTCTTACTGTCCTGGAGCAACTGTAACCACATAATTTCCTCAGGGATTAATAAAGTATTCTGATTCTGATTCTGATTCTGTAATGTTTTTTTTCTCTTTGTGTGTTAACAGGTGGTTCAGGCAGCATGAGTATATTGAGAAACTTAACATGCAGGCAATACTGAATGCCTCTGCCATGCACGATGAGTTTGTCAAGGACCTCCTGGTTTCATTTGGAAAGGTGACTGCCACAACTGCACATATACGATGCTAAAATGTCAGAAGCTTTTAGACAAGCCCTGCAGTTGTGTGAGAAGTGTGTAGAAGTGAGTGATTCCTTTCCCTTTCTAGATACCCGTCCTAGTCCATGAGATGATCCTTGTCAAGTTGTGGAAGCAAAAAGTGTTTCCCATCTTATGCCAGCTGCAGGACTTCAATCCAGAGAACACTTTTCATCTTTACATGGTGGTGAGTGTTAAATGAGGTGTTAAATGATCAGCTCACATTGCTCATTTTTAATGTGTTACGACTGCTGTTACGACTCCTTTCTAGATCCACCATGAAGCCACGATCATAAATCTGCTTGAAACCATAATGTTTCACAAGGTCAGTAAGAACTCAAATATCCCTAATTTTATATACATTTTGTTATTCATGTTTTAAATGTCTTAAACTGTTTCACACAGTATGGCAGCACAGACTCTGTTTTAAAATTGTTGTAAATTAAGCATTATGGGAAGTGTTGAAGTGGTTATGTCTTGTTGTGCAGGATTCATGTGATGCAGCAGATGACTCTGTTCTTGACTTGGTGGATTACTGCCACCGTAAGCTCACCCTGCTGGCGAGTGAAGCAATTAGGGATGTTGCTGTGACCTGTGACAAACACAAACAAATACCCTCGATAGAGGTGAGAGATTATGGTTTTTTTGTTTTGGCTTGACACATTTGCAGAAGTCCTGTGTGGCGAGCTTACAGTGATCACGCACACTGTTTGTTTCACTTCTTGAAGGAGCTGCAGGTGCAGAGTGCAGCTTTGGAGTTTGAAATCTCCCTGAAAGCCGTGTCAGTGCTGCGCTACATTACAGACCACACCGATAGGTATGGCGCCTGAGGATTCACTTGGTTATGCTTTAGTGGAAATGAACTCAGTGTCCCACTTAGAAAGATACTGCAGCTGACATGTGTTTTCTGTTTCTTTTCAGGATCAGCGTTATCAATCGAATGCTGTGCACACATAACCTACCTTGTGTACTGGTTCAGCTGATTGACCGCTGCCCCTGGAGTCGCTGCAGAGAAGGTATCACCTCACACCACTTTTTCGCTACCTCTGGTTATCTCATAACTATCAAAAAACTATAGGGCTACAGGTAGAAACCCAGTAGCTTAGCTTATCGTAAAGGCAACAAGGGAACCAGCTAGTCAGATTGCTTTTTGTGTTTATTAAAGAAAAAAATAAATGATGTGCAATTTATAGAGAGCTTAAACAGTGCTTGTAGATGGATTTTGGAGGCCCGCTGACCAGATAAAACTGTGCTGTTCCCGTCAGCTGCTTAATTATCACACAAACATGAGAGTGGTGTTGATCTACTAATCTAACTCACTAGGGTAACAAGTGTTTTATCCAAAAGGCCTTACTATTCATGCTATGAATGCACCTGATTGGCAGATGAAATTTCGGCCCGTTACACTTCCACCAGGAATGTGGGATCATTTGCGACAACGTGGTGCACCAAACAAGAGCAAAAAGGAGAGTCTCAGAGAAAAACAATGTGTTATTTGAATGTTGCCTTAAAGTTACACTGTCAGTCAAAGGTCAAAGGCTGCACAGACAAAGATGTTAACACAGGCTGCAGAGAAGAAGGCAAGGCTTGCCCATGCCAGAAGGCAAGGCTGAGAAGATGGTGGTAAACATAAAAGCTACCCAACCAAGTGACACCAAAAGGGAAAACAGCAGCAGCAAGAGAAAAACTAGTGACAGTGGCAATGGCAGCATGAACAGGATGAAGACATGCTGAGAGTTTTGTACTTTGTGGGGTCAAGACAGTGTTTTTTTTTTTTTTTTTTAAGTCTGTTAGTGTTTTACTGAGAGCTCAGAGATTTGATTTTCAAATTGGTCTGTATTGATATGATGGTGTGGTAAAAAGTCAGTGGACGACTGAGTTCAGACTTTAATTGTCATGGTTCCGACTGTGTGGTGAGAAGGGAAGGACCGACCCAAATGCATTACTCAGCAGGCAAGGCGTAAAAGTCCAAAACAGCTTTATTGCTGAAGCCTTAAGCATAAGTTAAACAGAATGCTGGGGACAACAAAACCAGGCAAAACAGAACCTTACAGGCAAACAGAAGCACTAAGGCTAACACGAGGGAAGACACACACATGTAGAGGGAGATTGCGACACTCAACAAAGCAGACAAAGACAATATATACAAGCACAGAAATGATGAGGGAACAGGCAACAGGTGGGAACCAGGCTGAGACAAATAACAGACTAATGAGACAGGAAGCAAAACCGAATACAATGCACACAGAATGAGAGACTACCAAAATAAGACAGGAAGTAACACAGCATGGGAACAGGCTTGACTGAGACAGAAGGGTACACAAATACAGAGACTCAGACCAAGACATGAGAACTGACAGGAGAGATGAAACGTAAACAACCACGAAGATATAGAACACAGAGGCAAGATCAGGACAGACAGAACTAACATAATGAAACAAGGAACCAAGAACTAGATATGCAAAGAACAAAACTAAGAGGCACTCTGAAACCAAACATCAAAATCTCATAATACACAAATGAAATGACAAACAAACTTAAAAGCCTGGGTCAAAGACCCAGGACCATGACATTAATTGTATATTATTTGGAAATTGACCTAAAAAAGTTAGGTGTAAATAGGCTGTAAAAATCCCACCAGATGCCACCAAATTGCATCTCAGTTCCTTTCAGTCTTTTTCCAGGGGGTCACTCTCATTAACCTTAACAACTTAACAACTAACCTGTTAACAACTAACCTGTTGTTAAGTTTCCATTTGCCTGTTCATTGTCTCCCGCTGTAGGTGAATTACAAAAGTACATTGATGGCAAGTGGCAGAAGATACCTGTAGAGGATCATTTGAAGATGACCAAACTCGATGGTCAGGTCTGGCTTTCCCTTTACAATCTGCTGCTAAAGGAAGAATGCCAAAGAAAATACGACTTCAACAGTTTCAACAAGAATCAGCTCCTGAAGGTATACTGTGGATGATTCTGAGTTATTTTATCATTACTTTAGATGTGGTGTTTTAGTTATTCAGTGTCTGCACTGATTTTAAATCATATCAACTCTTCCATCCAAATGGCTGCTGGATATTAGCTGGTGTTTAGGAAGTGTGTGAGCACTGGATTACTGTCCTCCAGCATCATATCTCATCTCCTCCCTTGTTAGAGCACACATTCAGTTTCCAAGGGTTGTTTTGACCAAGATGTTTCCTCCTATTATAAGCTTTCTCATCCTCTTCCTGCTCCATTAATCACATAACCAGACAGCCATGTGCATCCCCCTGTAATCACATTTTATTGTTATGCAGTCTGTGTAAACTCTTAGTTCACTGTATTTGTTGTCCTTCGTGTGCCACAGCTCAGAGGTTTCTTGACGGACGTCTTGATCGATCAGCTGCCAAACCTGGTGGATCTGCAGCATTTCCTGGCTCATCTTGCTGTTACAGATCCAGCCCCTCCAAAAAAAGAGCTAATTTTGGAGCAGGTCCAGTCACATTCACAAATGTTCACATATCTCTGCGTCTAAACAATGTCCCTGTCCATTTACCCTCAGCTTGTCTCTATTTATAGATCCCAGAAATGTGGAACCAGATTATCAGTGAGAATTCTGGGAAGTGGAAGGCAATAGCAAAGTACCAAGTCAAAGAAACATTCAACCCATCTGAAAGTGACTTGAGACAGCAGGCCCAGAGGTAACACTGAAAACACAGGTCTGACTGATAAGTGAAGGCACAGAGAAACGACTCAGACGCTGTGAATAATCGGCGTTTGTTTTAACTAGGCTGGCCCAGACGTACAACTTGGACGTGATTGAGAGTTTACTCCCTGAGAAACCAAAGTGTGGATCCTGTGGGAGAGAGGCCGCAAAGAGATGCTCTCACTGCCGGGGAGAGTGGTACTGTCACAGGTACTGACAGACCCTGAGCTGAGCCTGAAGGCAAAGCTCAGAGCTGTTTTCACACATGAACAACAGTCCTGCACTTTCCTAGGATTTATGCTTCAGCGGGAAATCTACACCGTAGCTATGTCGTAACTGCAAACCCCTCTGAAACTCTACACCATAACCTACAGCGTAACCTGACGTGCACTTCCCTAGAAATGTAACTGACGCAGCCCGCAACTATTGTGACCGTCAATTCATCCTGTGCATTTCCAGCTACTTTTTCACCGCAGTTTTTGAATTTATCAGTGAAAGAATAACAATCATCGCATCAATATAAGTAATAATAATCATAGCATCAGTATAAGTACTCACTAATGTCCGCAGATTCCTGGAGGGAGATTGCTGAAACTATGGGAATTGACATGAGAAATGTACAAAGAAGTGGAAAAATATGTTTGCCCCCCCAAAAAAGAGACCACAACAAAGGGAGGGAAAATGTCCTGGTATTTTATTTGTTTCTATTGGCTGGCACCGCATGTAAAACACCGGGACGGGACCACACGGTAATTAACGCACATGCACCACACACAAGCATAAATGCCGGCAACGAAGTCGGCCACTTACGTAGGTTACATCGTAGGCGCTACAAAGATTCCCCACAGAAGTCTAAATCAGGCCTCACCCAACAGAGGCGCACGTGAGAATCATTGACACTATAAAAGATGCACGTAGCCACCGTGAGGTCACGCATTGGTTTTGGACTCTGCATTTTGCAGCTTCAGCGATAGTGTTTGGTCACCACCATGTTGGTTTTTTGAAGCCAGAAGTTACCTCATATGGATGGGAGGGTGGAGTAGCAATTTTTCAGCTAACACGAGTTAGCTTTTTTTGGGTTTTCTTTGAGTTTTTATTTTGCTTTGTTTTTTGCTTTGTTTTTTTTTGCAATGAACAATTTATTGAGCATTTCCATAACCATTTCAGTGACCGCCAAACACAATTAAAAAGCGGGTAAACAGATTCCTCAAAAAGATGTTAACACAAAGCGTGGATTCCCCCTTTCACCCAACGGCATGTACACAGACAAGCAACGTCTTTGTTGAAAGCACAGTTCTCACAGATTCCAAAACTGCAAGTTTCATCACGCTCTGACTAAAATTCACTAAACCAGCAGCAAAAGCATTGAAAAGCATTCTCATGAATTCTGTCCTACCTTTGCTGTCTTGCTTCCACCGAGATAAAAACCACATTTCTGCTTTAAGAGCAGTTTCCAGTCATAAATTGCTATTTTCTGCCTTATTCGGTTGTTTAATATGCATCAGTCTCCTGTTGTGTCGTCCGCTTTTTTTTTTTTTTTTTCAAAAATGACCTCCGACAAGAGAGCCTAATTTCTGCTATTCAATACTGAAGACATTTCAACTTTTACAGAGGTGCCAAATTGCAAAACACTTAGCTATGTCTCTAATCAAACCTCTGTAACTTTGTTCTGTTTCACTTCAGCAGCATCGATCTTTCCATATGTTGATTCATGGTTTTCTTCAGTTTTTGATCTACTGCAGCATATTTTCAGAGGGGTTATATGCTATAAAAGACAAAAAATAAAAAATTAGGTCAGGAAAAACTCTGCAATACAACAACATCTGCTGTGATGCTTATACCTCTGATGAAGTCTCACAAGTGTTAGCTTAATTTTGATACCAAGATAGTTTACACAGAGTTTGTAATTGCAGAGAAATACTCAGTTCACTTTGGGCATGTCATTTTCAAGCAGGAAACTCAGAAAGACCCTTGGGGCTTGACAGGTTAAGATTTTAAAAATAACCTCGTGCATATTATTCTACTAGTCTTTGAGATTGGGACATGTCCAGAGTACAGGTAGAATAGAGGCCCCCTGTCCCCCACACCTCCAGCAAAAGTCCATGGGCAGTATGTAATTGTTGTGGTGTCTGTGCCATCTGTGTATTATTTTCAGTTGTATAAATTTATTACCCATGTCTTTGTACATTGTATTACTATTATGCAGGCAAGACTTTCAGTCATCAGGAGATATATCCACAGTGAGGTCCTCTACCTACTGTCTCTTTGGGCAAAGGGTCACATAGCTCTTCCTGCAATAAATTATGCGTTTTGGAAGTGATGCCTTTTCCTGATGGTAGTTTTATTAGTAGCTGTTCAATTGGACTACCTGTGGGGCAGTTAAGAGGACCTCCTAACCATGTAGACAGAGCACTTCTCATTTGGACGTACCTCCAGAACTGACTGCGTAGTAATTTATAAGTATCTACTATTTGACTAAAGAAAAATGTAAAAAAAATAAATAAAAATAAAAACATAAGTAATTCCAGCTTTCCTAGTTAACTTGGTTAGCCAGCTGCATTTATAAACTTTATTGGTTCAAATGTACAGACACACATATCGGGTGATTAATGTTAAGTAACGGACTAATAAAATTCTAGAATTTCACTCACCAAAACTGAAGGACAAACTTGTTGGATGGTCTGTACCACACAGCAGGCCAAAATGTCACTCAGATAATCCATTAAAAATGCTCCGGAAGGGACCAGCAGCACACATGAAGAAGGCTACACCTTTCAGTCAATGTGGCCACGCCCCTGACTCAGTTATCCAGATGGATGAGTTAATAAAAAAAGTCACTCAGAGTTGTTATGAGGAGGGAAGCTATCCATAGAGGCCAAAACCACTTTTGTATCAGGCTGTAAATGTACTTTTTTAATGCTGTAAAGTCGGTCATTTTAACATGGAAGTCTGTGGCGACTGACTCCCTTTTGGAGCCAGCCTCAAGTGGCCCTTAGAGGAACTGCAGTTTTTGCTGGCTTTACTGGCTTCATCTCTTCCACTCCAGAGACTGCCCTCCAGAATCAAATGTCCATTAAGTGGACATTAGGTTTAACCTGCCTGCTGCCTGCTAGAGTGTGATGGTGGATTACGTTGATTTTCTTCACTTTCAGTGAGGGGGCATCACGTGTGCTGCCTCCTGTACACTCCCTTAAACCACACAGAGTACTTCCAGTACTGCAAAACGTGTCTGAGGGGAAATAATTGGTGCTGTTTACCACAACTGAGAAAAAAGAAATGTGCTGCTTCACTTTCCAAAATGACCAAAGTTCAGGTGTGAGAGCGGCTCAGTACTTTCACAGTCTTATGTATCACTCCGAAGGTTTTGACATAAGCTGTCGACAGTCGTTTCGTAGGTGCACCATTTGAGAAACAAATGGAGTACACACAAGTACATTTCTTCAATAATGGATGCAAATGGCATATTTTTGTTTATAACATGTGCTAAATGTGTGTGTTATTTTACTGATGTATTTTTTCAGAGAGTGTCAGGTGAAGCACTGGCCAAAACACAAGAAAGCCTGCCAGCTCATGGTCGAGGCTACCGAGAGGATCTCGAAGGACGTGTACATTAACAGCTGAGGGAGACCGTATGGACTGGTGGCTGATGGGACACGACAGGAAGAGAACAGCCTGCTTCTCTAGTACACAGACGCATTTATACACAGACTCTTCTTTCTTTTAAAACCGTTAATGCACCATTTAAGAATTTAGTTTGTTGTAATCGAACTGCAATAAAGTTTTAAACCTGTATGCTTCTGTGTTTGACTGTTTCATGAACATGCCAAGGAAGCTCTGCACCTTCTCTTCCACCATCAACACCCCTTTGACCTTTGTACGCCACACAGAGGAGGTACAAAGCTGCACATAAAATATCGCAATGACTCCCTTTCTACCTTCAGGTAGAGTCACCCAGTTGAAGTAGTGATGCCTCTTTCTAAGTTCAAAGTCCTGGGAGTTATGCAGACTTCACTCTGAATGTTGGATTGGTGACTTTTTTTGCAGTCTGTATATCTGGAAGGACTGGTTGTAGGATTAAGTATTTTAGTGATTTACCAAATTTGAATGTATTTATATCTTTGAAGTTGTTAGTGGTGTGGCAGATTAAGCTCAGGTCTGTGATGCTTTGCGATAGTGGTTTTAGGGGTGGGGGGACTTTGCACGCCCACTCAGCTGTGCTCGGGACTCAGAAGCACCCCCTATATGAAAACATTCCGGATGTCGGTGCAGCTCAGTCTCATCTCACTCTCTCTTTTTCATGATAGGCCGCTTCCTCTTGCGGCGCAGCCCGAAACAGATGGGTAACATCTTGAAAGACGTGCTCTGTCTCTGCTGCTAATACTCCTGATGTTACTGTTAAAAGCAGGGCCTGGAGTTTCGTTCGCTGTAAGCAGCCGGTGATGAGAGATTATTTCCAGAGATGTAGCCGAGACTGCACACCTCCGTTATTTGGAAACCTTCAGAAATTTCAGCGGAAAGTTTTTCCTTCTCGGATGGAAGAAGTTTTGAGACAAAGCGGCTGCCACGGGGCTGTTTTCTCCCGTGTTTTGGTAAGTTAGACTTAAAACCATTATATTTTATTTGACTTTGCTGTTCAAAGGTGATTAGTTTAATATGCAGCTGTTTCTGGGAATTAAGGCTTAAATTATTCCCCGCGTCTTTTTACATGAACTTGGAGCTGATTTAGTTCTGCTCGTGAAAAACGATATTTAACGGTACATGTCATACTTTGACATGTGGCAGCATCTTTACACACACATATATATATATATATATAATTTTGCAGATGTTAGCAGACATCCTGCTTACATTACAAACTACCATACAAACTTAAATTTGTCGTGAAGATGGCCTGAGGGGAAAAATAATAGATAAGAAGAAAACAACAACATATGAGGCCTACTTAGGGCGAGAGTACAAATTTGGTTTATTTGCTCATGTACTGTATTTTAATAAAGTTTTATGGTATTTGTACTCAGGGGCGTTTACAGATTTTTTTTTTAAACAAACAGGCAAGGGGGGGCCCTCAGGAATTTAAAATAAACACCAAACCAAACCACTTGAAAACTTGTTGAAAGTTACATGAGTTTGAATGATTTTGTGGACGTGCATCCTTCCTACATAAACATGCATCAGGAGATGTGGCTGCCCCTTAACAATTAGACCACAAACAACCACGAGGTGACGGAGCTAACAAAAAGCAGTCTGATTACAGTCACAAATATGTTGTATTTTACTGAGAGGTAGTAGTAAAGAAAAGTGCCACATACAGTGGGAGAAATAATGATTTGATTTCCTGCTGAATTCGTAAGTTTGTTCACTTACAAAGAAATGAAAAGTCATTTTAATGGAGAACAGAATATCAACCAAAAATCCAGAAAAAAAAACACATTACATAAAAGTTTGTCATTGAGTGAAATAAGTATTTGATCCCCAAGCAAAACATGACTTAGTGCTTGGTGGAGAAACCCTTGTTAGTAAGCACAGAGGTGAGACGTTTCTTGTAGTTGGTCACCAGGTTTGCACACATCTCAGGAGGGATTCTGGCCCACTCCTCTTTACAGAAACTCTCTAAATCCTTTATGTTTCTTTGCTGCTGCTTGGTAACTTGGATCTTCAGCTCCCTGCACAGATTTTCTATAAGACTGAGGTCTGGAGACTGGCTGGGCCATTGTGCTTCTTCTTTAGCCACTTCTTTGTTGCCTTGGTGGTATGTTTTGAGTCACTGTAATGCTGGAAGGTCCATCCACGACCCATCTTCAGTGTTCTGGCTGAGGGAAGCAGGTTCTTGTCCAAGAGTTTACGGTACATGGCCCCATCCATTGACCCCTCAAGTCGTCCTGTACCCTTAGCAGAAAAACAGCACCAAAGCATAATGTTTCCACCTCTGTGCTTGACTGCGGGGATGGTGTTCTTTGGGTCATACTCAGCATTTCTCATCCTCTAAACACAGCAAGAGCTCGATTTTGGTTTCATCTGACCACAGCACTTTCTCTCAAGCTTTCTCTGAATCATTTAGATGTTTACTGGCAAACTTAAGACGGGACTGTACATGTGCCTTCTTGAGCAGGGGGACACTGAGTGCTGCAAGAGTTCAGTCTATTACTTTGTAGTGTGTTACTAACAGTGTTCTTAGTGACTGTGGTCCCAACTGCCTTCAGATCATTAACAAACTCCTCCTGTGTAGTTCTGGGCTGATCCACCACCTTTCTCATGATCATCCTCACCCCATGAGGCAAGATCTTGCA